>JANHZT010007551.1:26905-37486 GCA_032468215.1 Stegonotus admiraltiensis | reverse complement strand
GATGGATGGATGGATAGATAGATAGATAGATAGATAGATAGATAGATAGATAGATAGATAATTAGGTTCTAAATCACTCTTCTACTATAAGCTAGAAGACATTCCCAAATTCTGTTCTATCTGTAGTGCAAGAGCCAAGAAATATAATACTCTCTCCAGGTCTAGTGTTTGGGCCATTTAACATTTTAGTGAGAAATTATTTCAGTTTTTAGGAAAACATCATTACTCGTGATAGGATAGTTGATAGAGAGCCTGGATTCTTAGTAATCCAACAAAGAAACCAAGAAATCTGAGTAAAGGATGGCCTGTGAGATTTGTTCCCCAGCAGAGAATTCAAATTGTATACTTATATGGTCAAGTATCAACTTGCTTTATTTTTTCTTATGTTTTAGCAAATTTTCATCAGTTTAGTTCAAACATTCTTATATGTTAGGCTTTCATTTCATTGCCTTTGAGGGAGTAACTAATTTATAACACTATAGCATTACTCTTTCGTGTTATGGAAAAATCAGCCAAGATGTTGTGGTTAGAAGAGCTGGTACACCCAACATAATTATCTCCAAATTTGTCTTAATGGGTTTTGACCAAATATATTATTATTATTACATATCATTGTGGTACAATTGCACAAAATTTCATTAATAAAAGCAGGCGGACAGATGTACTACTGCCTAATTGGTATTTTAATACTTTCTCTCCCTCTTAAGTTTTCTTTGCAATGATAAGTTTTTAATTATGTTAAAAATGACTGCTGTTTGGCAGAATTACAATGTAACATATAAAATATCTGAGGAACAGAATTTAGTGAGAAAATCAAAGGATTTTGGTGTGCCTCATGCAATCTTTGAAAGTTTTTTTTTTTTTGGTCTCTATGCTAGGAGAGTATTTTCTTCTGCTGTTTAGGCTGGTTATAATTATTATACTGTGAATGTGGTGGGTTTTGTTATAATTATACATTCTGGATGTATAGAATGTTGTCATCAGTGCGATGACATAGCTGCAGTCATAGGCTGTTTCAGACACTGACCTCCTGTCAAATGAATTTTATGGAAAGGATGCTATTATGGGCATGTTCTCTTTATTTGTAGCTGTATCTAAAGCAAGAATGGATAGTTGAAATGAAGAGCACTTCTTTTTAAAGCATATTTATTCTGTGTGTGGCAATTGTATTCCAAGACGGATCAGGGTGAGACATTTTCTGGATTTCCTCTGGCAATGGCTTTGAATCTGTAATCATTGCTGTTTCCTTTCTTGTACTCAGACATGTTTCTTATCTGTCACATAACAAAGGAATCTTTGGTATGATCCATAAATTTACTTCTGGTGCTCCTGGATTTGTTTGTTAATGATATAGCTGGGGTTTGAACCTACACAACTAGTGATTCCAGAATTTTGGAATTTAAACTCACAGGTGCTTTTGGTAGAAACAACTTTAGCCCTGGAAGCTTCTTCTTCAGACTGTGGTTGTACAACTGCCATTTTGGTTCCTTATTTATATAATTTAAGGAAATAAGGATGAAGGGTTGGTTCTGATTTCTTCTCTAATCATTCCTTGATGCACTTTCATGCCGAGATGTGTAAAATGAGAACATCGAGAAGGTTGATGTTTTGAAAATATTTTTAAGTGGAAATGTGTTTGTTATTTATTCTAACTTCATATGAACTCATGAAAGCCAGTTAAACTGTTTTACATCAGCAACCAAGAAGCAGGCTGACATATTGAAAAATAAACTATGTGATTCCATGTCCCTATGGTCTATTAATAGTGGAAATTTAATAATTAATCTTATTCTCAGTTATAAGGGAGACCAACAAATGCAAAATAGACATAAGTCTGTAATTTTAACCTAGCTTACTCCTGATTCAGTGCATATTTGATTGTATTCTTAAGGTCTGAATTCAAATGTTGGGATAGACCCATTTGTGAATTCTGATCTGAAAGTGAAACTCCTTTATTTTCTTATGTTCTGCTTCATTTATTTTTCAGTGCCAATACTCATTGTTAAAGATCTGTAGACACAACTATTTAAGGCAAATGTTTTTTGTAGCTGGGGAATTGGGGAGGTTATTTAAAATGCCACAATTAATTTACATTGTCATCACTTTTGTCATGTCCTTCCTAATGATTCTGCAAAATTGTTATACAACAAAAGAGAAATTGTAAACAAAATTTGCTTACATTTGTTTTATAATACAATCCCTCTTTAGGGATACTAAATATTGTATTTGTTCTGTCATAAACTGCTTCTTCATTTTTTGGCTGTATGGAAAAGTACATCAAATACTACGATCTCACAGGGACCTCATCTTCCAAAAGCAATGAAATTTTGCTACTGATGTAAAAACATTCCTACGAGCATTTAAAAGGAAAAACACCAGTGCCGGAATGAGTACAGTTTTAGATATGCATCCTTTTCTTTGCTTTTTTGACTTTCAAATAATCTAGCAAGTCAAAAGTGGGTCTAAGCTCAACTCTGATAAGATGAATATATCAAATTTAAACAGCAGGTGCAATACTGATGATCATGATAATAATAATAATAATAAAGATAATGTTGCCAACTCAAACAAAATGACTTGGAAGATACTGACAAGGTAAAAGAAAGCCATGCCAACAATCAAATTAACAGTTCTGTTTATGGTACGTTTTACTTGACAACTTGTTTCCAGTCTTTTGATATATAAATGCTCTATTGTACTGCTGAATCCATCTTACTTTTGGTAAGCCTGCCAACAGCTTTACACAATAGGCAGGGGAGCTGTTTTCTGCTGCTGTAGCAGCAAGAGAAAAGCAATTTAGGTTGAGAAACATTGCTTTCAGCAGCTGATTAAGCAATCCATTTTTTCTTTGGCTGCTAAGAGAAAAGGGCATTCACTTAACTCCTATTAATTTCTGAATTTCCTTTGGATCAAACCTGAGGCTTTTAAAGATCCTTTTCTTTAGGATAGTGTTTCCCTGGCCATTCACATGAATAAAACAAGTGAATAAAGATTACCAATCAGAATAGAACTGGAAGGGACCTTAGAGATCTTCTAGTCCAACCCCCTGTTCAAACAGGAGATCCTATACCCTTTCAGATAGGTAGCTGTCCAGTCTTTTCTTAAAAACCTCCAGTGCTGAAGCATCCACAACTTCTGGAGGCAAGCTGTTCCACTGGTTAATTGTTCTCTCACTGTTAAGAAGTTTCTCCTTCGTTTTAGGTTGCTTCTCTCTTTGATTAGTTTCTATTCATTGTTCCTTGTCTTGCCCTCTTTGTAGCAGCCCTTCAAATACTGGAATACTGCTATCATGTCACTTCTAGTCCTTCTTTTGTCTAGAGTGATCATACCCAATTCCTGCAACAGTTTTTCACATGTTTTTGTCTCCAGTCCCTTAATTGCTCTTCTTTGCACTTTTTCCAAGGTCTCAACATCGTTTTTCTTAATGTGGTGACCAAAACTGGATGCAGTATTCCAGGTGTGGTTTTACTAAGGATTTTAAAGCGGTACTAATACTTCATGTGATTTTGATTCTATGCCTCTGTTTATACAACCAAGGATTGTATTAGCTTTTTTTGGCTGTTGCCGTACACGGCTGGCTCATGTTTAAGTGATCGTTCACTAGGACTCCAAGGTCCCTCTCACAGTTATTCTCTTCCCATCACCTGACTGGGAAGCACTGAATTAATTTTTCTTAGAAATGTTATTTCATGTATGCTTTTTGTTGTCTGGTATATTTCCAATATACAGTACCTTGCTCTTCAGAAGAACACCATGTACTGCACTTAAGATAGGATGATAGATTTCTCTGGTGCCTGCACTAATTTGTAAGGTAGGGCTGGGTTCTCACCCAACCAAAAAAAGCCATAAAGAGCATATTGCAACTGCACTTTTCCATTTTAAAATATTGGAATAGTATTTTCAAAAGCATTATATTTTGTCCTGAGTTCTATATAATATTTGTGGGAGACCAGGAAAAACATTGCCATTATCTTCAAGTTATCTAACTCCAGCTGTCTGAAATAAGATAACTAATTCACTGTTTGGTTTCAAAGTTTTTTGGTGGATTACCAGATTAAGTGGGAAAGGACGAGAGCTGAGTTTAATACCAGAGAGATCAGCACCATTAACTTCTATGGAGCTTCTTCCTTGTTCAAAATAGGTTCAGAATACATCAAGGCAGCACAGCAAGTCAAAAAAAAAAATCAAACGAAATAGGGGTTCAGAATCATGCATTTGAATATATTGCTATTTGAATTGGAAGGAAACCTCCCTATAGGGAAAATTTTAGTCAAGAGCAGGCAAGTGTATATAATTTTATAAATATGATCTGGATCAGAGTCTCAATGGGGGACAAAAGGCTGAAACCTCCCTACCACCTTGGTCCAAATCCACATCATGCTTCCCATGACTTGTTTTTTTCTTAGAAAAATGCAGGCCTTTGCTAATTGCAATAGTGGTAACATGTATAGGTCAGGCTCAAGACTCCTCTGACCATTCCTTCATACTACACTGCTCATTAAGTATAGAAAATTCCCTGCAAATCATTGCCAATTCTAAGCCTAAATGTATTTTAGTGGCCATCAAGTTTAACAGCCAAGTTCATCCTCAATAATTAACTTGATGAAATGTTTTGGGGTGTTTGTTTCTGTTGGCTATCAGTTCACTAAAAAGGATGATCCCAAAAAAGCTTTTAACAGAAAGAGTAAGTCCTTTCCCTTTGTTATCCCCATCACTTCAAAAATCTCCATACAGGTGCCTGAACTGTTTTGTTTTTGAGTTAAAAGTAGCTAAGAGAGTAACTGAAGGTGGGAACTCCCTAAATTTATAAATGGGCATTATGAACTAAACTGTGTAATTGTCTTTGTTTTCCTTGCAATTATTAACAAAGAGTAGATCATTTCCATTCATACTTGGGTTTTTTAATTTTTAAATTAATTTCTACTTCCTGCTCCAACTTTCCATTTATGCAACTTCCCATGTATGCCACATTGTCTGCCCTTCTGGTGTGACATAGGGATGGGTGGGACAGCTCATGGAAATTAAGATCTGCCCCATCAAGTGTTACAGTTAAAATTATAGGATTTAAAGAAAATTAAACATGAAAAGTTGCAAATTACTGCAAGCTATAGAAGACAGAAATACTTTCAGGATGACGGGTAAATTTAATTAGAATATTGATGCTCTGTATATCTTCCCATGATTCCACCTTTATTATCTAATCTTTATGATTAAAGTAGATTTTTCGGCCCTTATTTCTGCTTCTTATATCTCTTCCCAACCCAAAAAGAACACACTGATTCCTTTCCAATCTTTTGCTTCCTATTTGCTATGTCTGCTTTGGCTTTTTTACCCCTATGAATTACATCTCATGCACTGAGCGGTGGCTCAGTGGCTAAGACGCTGAGCTTGTCCATAGAAAGGTTGGCAGTTCAGCAGTTTGAATCCCTAGTGCGGCGTAACAGGGTGAGCTCCTGTTACTTGTCCCAGCTTCTGCCAACCTAGCAGTTCGAAAGCACATCAAAAATGCAAGTAGAAAAATAGGGATCACCTTTGGTGGGAAGGTAACAGCGTTCTATGAGTCTTTGACATTTAGTCATGCAGGCCACATGGTCACGGAGACGTCTTCAGACAGCGCTGGCTCTTTGGCTTTGAAACGGAGATGAGCACTGCCCCCTAGAGTTGGGAATGACTAGCACATATGTGTGAGGGGAACCTTTACCTTTACTTACATCTCACAATTCTTATTTCTTCCTTACTGTCCATAATGTTTTCTTTTATGCTGAACCTCTCATAAGCTCCAAGTGCAAGAGCTTGTGTTTCTGCATGAAAAGGACTGAGAAGCAGGAAATGAATCTCCCGTTCATTGATCTTAATAGTTTAGAACAAAATAGTCAGAGATTCTATCATCATTCTTAAGCATTCTGTGACCTATGTATTTCATCTTTTGCTTTATTAATGAAATTTCGAGTCTGACCAATACCTGTTTAGGAGTAGCCACTTCAGTTTTCAGATTTTGTTTTATTTAGGAATTGTGATTCTAATCACCACCACCAATATCTAAGTGAGTTGAATCAATTTATTTTTAACATATTTTTTATATATTAAGCCTGTTACGTTGAAATCTGCCGTCCATTTTCTCTGAGATGTTCACCTTTGGGTAATAATGTTCTCCCTAGGATTTTTAAGAATTTGTTTAAAATTCACTTAGTGTTTTTAAACTTATTTTACTATTGGAGATTTCAGAATGTTCATCTGTAGCCATTTATAGTTCCTGTTGTGCATGTTTTTTGTTATTCTAAAACTTCTATGGCTACCCATGAAAGTTTGAAGAAGCCAAAGGAAAGAATCTGATGGTGATGTAATGGGAAACTGGAAGCTAGGGAAGATAAGTCTTCTGAAGAGATGATTATACTGTACTTTGGGGGGGGGGGGAAACAGGACATTCAGATACATTGCTCTTGTGAATGTGCCAATCTCCTCCCATTTTGCTTTTTTTTTTCTTGGCATGGTACTAGGGGTATTTATTTTTACGTGGAACTATTCAAATATCTGAATTAGTTTTAAGTATCCAGGACTGATGCATTTAGTATAAGCAGAAGTTGCAGGAAGCCAAAATTATAAATATTATTTTTATTTTAGAACTTACTGTATTTTACAATAAAATGTTGCTTTATTTATTTGTTGCAATTTCTTTTGTTGTGTTGCCCATCTACTAACCCAAGAAAAATAAGTTTAAAATGCTATGTTAGATGCTATGTACTAATTGGGATATGTAATGTGACCACAGGCACACCTTCTTTCGCACCTGCCCAGCTGCTACCCCACCCTCCTGTATTTATATTTTAATTGAAATACTTATAAATTGAAATGACATTATTTATAATTTATTAATTTAAATGAAGTCAAAGGGCAAGACAACTTCAGCACGATCTTTATTTACAAGAATAATTCTGAGACTTACTCATAGGCATGCTTGGAAAAAATAATGCCAAGCATCTTCAGGTATTTTGCTGGTAAAACTTTTTGCTGGTAAAAAAAGTTGGACTGCAATAGTGGAGAGCTGGAGAACAAAAGGGGAATTGGCTAACAAGGTCACCAGTTTGTATTCCAGTAAACAAGTGTTATGAGTAATCATCGCCACTACCATGGGAGCCATTTCTGTGCATTTACTTGCAACCCAAAGGAATGTCTGAAAGGAATTATACATCCCTATGGGAGAGGTGGATAGGAAGCAGCCTGCTGTATTGTTGACTGCTCCATTTTAAACCTTCCCTTCTTTTCTCCTGGGCACATCACCCAGAGGAGACCACCTCAATCGTTCTCAGTCTGCACATAGGTGTATGCCACACATTGCATCCTGATGGCCCCATCGCTAAGAGGCTGGAAAAAATTCCAAAGGCATGCTTAGCATGCTTTCTCTATGTTGGAAGACTAGAAAATCCCTGTCTCTCAGAGAAACTACAGTGCCGTCTAAGAATTCCAAACATGTAAAGATTGCCAAGGATGCTTAATTAATAGCACAGATCAGGAATAGCAGAGAGCTCCTGCAAGATTCAAGATCCTACAGATTCAAGAAAGCTAGTCTGTCAGGATAATTATTTTTATCCGTGTTTACATTTTTAATTCTACTTTTGTCATCTTCTTCTGTTGTTTTATTGGGTACAAGTATACACATTGCTGCATGAGCTGCACTAGATGCCAGTTTGCTTTCGGGTTTAATTCAAGGTGTGGTTATCATCTTTAAAGCCCTTCATGGCATGGAACCAGATTATCTGAGGAACCATCTCATCCTGATTGCACTGACTTTCCCCACCCCATCAGGTAGAAAGGGCAATGGATTCTGCTAGTTAAAGTATTTTGACTAGCAGGAGCTAGGAAGAGGGCTTTCTCTGCCACTGCCCCTGCTCTTTGGAATATTTTACCCCCAGAGATGAAGTGAGCCATTAATCTTCTGGGCTTTCAGAAAACTCTTAAGACCTGGCTTTCCTAATTAGAATGGGAGTCAAAGAACGTTAGGTAACCTGGAGGGGTCTAATGGCTTGAGGACACTATTTCTGTTTTAACTCTTTAGCCTTATTAACTTCTTAAATTTGTTTTTGTTTTTGTTTTTTTACTTTTCACTTGTACATTTTAACCTTGCTTTTTAACTCTGTTTTTATCTGTGCTTTTAGTCTTGTTTTTATATTATTTTACGATGTTGTTTTTAAGCCACCCAGAGTCAGTTTGGTGAGAATAACAGTGTAAAAATTTGATAACTAAACAATTAAATGACTGAACAAATAAACATTTTTTGGTTAAGTGCCATGCTTCTGTTTCCTCTAAACAACCCTAGGAACATTTATTTCAGACAAAAATCTAACGAAAAGCTAAATCAGAGCCAGAAGGTTATATTTTACTGTTTATATAAAACTGTTTCTATATAAAAAAAAGCACATTTTATAAAAGCTAAAGTCAAACTAAGCAAAAGAGAGCCAACCCTACAGTGCAAAGTTATGAAATACATGGCCTGAAAACTGCTTGTAGCATGCATAACGCATGTGTCATATCTATGTATGTGTTTTTGTGTGTACTCTGTATTTGTGTGTATGAATTCAATTTTTTGAGTAAGTTAAAATTATACAGGAAGATGGCATAGCACATGCATCTTGACTCAACAACATCTTCATTTCAGTATGCTAACAACAACTAGGGACAACTGGTGAAGATCCTAGCATTCTATCAGAAATTACAGGATTATGATCTAATGAAAGGAAGTATTAGACTAGATGCTTTTCTAGACAAAGGTCAAGGGAACAATTATCTCAGCCTTGTCCATTCCATGATTCAATATTATAATATATTCCTTCAAATAAGCATGATGATAAATTGTGCCAGAGTAAAGGAAACTAAGATTAACCAGGAATATGGCAAAGGGCCAAGGATTTCCAACCCTGATTTTTTTCCCCATAACTCAGTGTATATAGATTCAGAGAAGAATTTTAGAAATGGATTTATCCATTGCCTAGCTATACAAATTTTCCTTTGCCAGAAAGGATTTGTTTACATTTTCTGCAGAGACAGACACTTATTAATAAAACATTAAATCTGGCACTGGGACAAGGGCCCTATATTGTCAACAGCACTGAACACTATAAATATTCCCATGTTGATTTATTTGATTTATAGTCTGCATTTATATCTCTAAGATGTGTTCTTCTGCTATGTAAGCTAATGACCACCTCTTTCTCCTGAACAAAACAAAACCTGAGCTGAATAAGTCATTTCAAACATTTTTGTCTCACTTCCAATGTTTAAGTTTTGTATTGCATATTTTCCTAATTTTGTGATCTTTTGTTCAAAGGGAAAAGAAACATAAATGTTTAATTTGCATGAAGTTCTGAAAAAAAACCCTACCCTCATCTTTAGGGTAGAGCAGGGGTGTCAAACTTGTGTCTTCATGGCGGCATCATGTGATGTATTGGGACTTTTCCCCCCTTCGCTAAATCGGGCATGGGCATAGCCAGCATATGACACATCCGGCTTGCAGGCTACGACTTTAACAGCTCTGGGGTAGAGTGTGTGCTAAACTAGCAAATACTATAATTTTTTCATAAGAGCCACAATGGCGCAGTGGTTAGAATGCAGTATTGCAGGCTACTTCTGCTGATTGCCAGTTGCCTGCAATTTAGCAGTTTGAATCTCACCAGGCTGTAGGTTGACTCAGTCTTCCATCCTTCAGAGGTGGGTAAAATGAGGAGCCAGATCGTTGAGGGCAATATGCCAACTCTGTAAACCGCTTAGAGAGGGCTGTGAAGCACTGTGAAGCCAGTGGTGGGTTGCTCCTGGTTCTGTCTGGTTCTTTAGAACCGGTAGTAAAAGCAGCGGGAGGCTCCACCTACCCGCCTGGACGTCATAATTGACGATCTGCACATGCACACTCCCGTTGCAAACTGGTAGTAAAGGTAAGTAGAACCCACCCCTGTGTGAAGCAGTATATAAGTCTAAGTGCTATTGCTATAAGGTTTGATAGTTGCCCCACACCTTTATAACAGGATTCATAAAGTCAAAGAAATTTATTGCTGATCCCCGTGTTCAGCATAACTCAGTGTGAATCCAGGCTACTGACTATTTCTCAAAGATATAAATATACATCCTGGCTCTTACCTACAATCAGCCTATTAGGAAGTCAACCTTGATGTGTTTTTTTTTCCTTCCATGTCTCAGAAGTCATGTTTTCTCACCTGTGTCAATTCAAGGAGTGCTATCTGGTTTCCTTGCTTTCCCTCTGGTTTCATTGTAGACAAATTTGCCTCATCCTCCCATTTTTCACAGCTTTTTTTTTTTTAAGTTCATCCTTGGAGGGGGAAAACCTGTTTTGGGTTGTTTGTTTTTGTTGTTTTTTAACAAGTTTACTGATAGAACAAGAAAACAATGAACATGTCATATTTTTTTCACTGAGATAAAAGGAAAGGGTGAACCGATCTTGCCTTGACTTTTTAATATTTTCATTGATTGCTACCAACCTGCCTTCCATTGAGGACCGATATACTGCATGAGTCAAAAAGAGGGCTGTGAAAATATTTACAGACCCCTCACATCCTGGACATAAACTGTTTCAAC
>JANHZT010007551.1:13149-26805 GCA_032468215.1 Stegonotus admiraltiensis | reverse complement strand
AAAAATTCTATTCTATTCTATTCTATTCTATTCTATTCTATTCTATTCTATTCTATTCTATTCTATTCTATTCTATTGATAGAATAATGGGACCATGAAATGATAAGCTGTCTTTTCTTCATTTTAATCATGGAAAGTAGTTCTGCCACTTTCCCCTTCTAGACCAAATAACAAGAAAAAGGCTAAAACCAGGGCATTTTCTCAATCGTTAAAGGCCAGGTCAAGAAATAGGTATACCATAAACTCTAGAAAAACTTTTTATTGTAGTAAAAGACAAAATTGTGAAAGCTGGTGCAAATTTCTCTCTATCCCATCTGATATTAAATAAAATCAAGGTGGGGTTATTTTTAGGTTCTTTCTCATGCTGTTTTCTTTTAAGCTAGCTACATTTCCAGCTGGTTTAAACATTGCAGTCCAGGCTTAGCTAATGACAAGGACTTAGTTAAAAGACCTTTCATTTGGTGGTGCAAAAAGATAAACTGAGACAATCCTTTTTTAAAAGTTTCTTGGAATGATTTCTGCTTTAGGAAAAAGTTTCAATATAATAAAGCTAGGAATCCTGGTGTGGCAAGCTGAGCTGAATATCTTTTATCAAAATAAGAGCTCTGGTTTCAGATAAACAGACTTTTTGATAAGTATGCCAATATGTTCTGGAGTTCTAACTTTCTGTAACTTTTGTAGTGGGAGAGGGGTAATAGTTATCTGCTGGGAAAATTATTTTCAAGCTTCAGTGATAATTTGATAGTTCTTAATGTCAAATGTTATTTTTAATAGCAGTACAATTTCATACAAAGTATTAAAGCCAGGGCTTGCCCAAGAGATTTTGCTGCTTGAAATACCAGCTTAAATCATGGTGCAGAATGTGCTAAAGGAATGTGACATATGGAACAGAAAAATCGCAAAGCATCTTTCTCAATCTCTGTTGGCAATAATTTGTTGGCCTTTCATTTTACTGGCTGTCTAAGGCAGCAATTTTACATTACTTAATGGGAGGATTAGTAGTAACTAAAGGAACTAGTCATATTTTAGGAAGCTGATTGAAATGGCATGGAAAAATATGGAGCCATAGCATCTTGAATGCACGTGCATGCACATGAATATACATGCATGTGCGCACACACATTACATAGGTAGTGTCTAGTGATTACAAAATCCCATTTCAGCCCATTCATTGACTTGGAAAATAGTCTAACCTTCCAATCAACCTTGGGTTTGAACCAGGAAGTTTATCTTCAACTTGAGAGCAAATTGAAGTCTTAACTCAGAAATCATAATCTTTCTTTGATTGTAATTGGGAAGAAATAGCAGTATCTTCATTTTTTTCATACAATTGGATGAATGATAGTTCTTTTTTAGGGGATGAAGTATGATAACATTTACACCTTTAAGTTCAAAACATTGTTACATACATTTTTAAACCATGATTGCTGACAGTGACATGTCTATTTCTTGTTGGAATGAGATGAAATGTTTAACGTTGCCCCTTTTATGACAATGAAACTTATTAGATTTAAAACAAACCTTGTTTTTTGTTCAGGACCAACCAAATATGTAATTTATTTTTTATTCTTTATTTTGGTAGGAAATTGTTGTAGAACATATTATAGCTGTTAAATAAGGAACCTGCATCTTTTGAGAAGAATAGTAGCAGTAAGAGAAATCAATTTTTTTGGAAGGAATAAAGTGATTTAGTTCCCTGTCCAATGTTGCATGTGTAAGTTGCAGGTTCTGAGTAATTTGAAAATATTCAGGAGATTTGATGTAGTGAGTTAGTTGTGATAAATTACAAATGTCTCTTGTGTTGGCAAGGGAAATCACTTTAGGTAGAATGTTCTGGAAAATTAAATGGCAGAAGCCCAGGAACATCCAGCATTTTTCTAGCCCTGCATCTTCCCATGGACTCCAATAAAATTAATCCTGGATGAGCAAATTAGGAAGCAGAACGGAGTTTTGGATTAAGCCTTCACAAAACTGACAGTGATCAGAAGTAGACATTATCCTGGATATAGACTTCTTGAAAGTGGAACACAACTTGTGGGATGATGGACCTACCTAGAACAATGCCAAGGATGAAGCTACAAAGGGATGGGAGAAAATGGCAAATGTTACCTTTCTCTCCTTCTCCAGAGGGTGATTCCAATTTTATCCAAGCTTACTTTTCTTTTCTTGTTTTGATATTATGACAATATTAAGAGCTTATATTCAAGAGCTTCAACTAATGAATACCTAATAACATTACTTGTGTTTTACCATTCACCATTATGTTTTATATTTTTATATGTTGTTTTTTTTTACTTTCAGGAAGCAAACAAAAAAAGAAGCACATTTCCTCTGCTATTTGTTTTTGATTCATTCCTTCATTCTTTATGGGGGTGGGTGTTGTAATAACTTGCCTTGTGTCTGTGAAAATCAAATGTAACCAGGTTTTGCGATTCACTGGGGTGGGGTGGGGGTGTTCATGCAAAAAGGAATTTTAATAACGTGTAACTTTAATAAAGGGTAACTTTTGATAGATACTTGGCATTGCTTGTTTTGATGGGATATTCTTGGCAATTGTGGAGAGAAAAAAAGTTCAAGTTAAGTGAGCTGTTTGGTGCATTTACAGATCATGATTTTAGAAGGAACTGGCAGAATGAGTCTTAATACCGTCACAAGTCTTCTTCATGAACAGTCGACCTGGACAGAAGGATATCCCACATGTAATGGTAGGAAGTATTCACCAGTGGTGATCTATGAATAGGTTTGAGAACTATACAACTTTCTCTTGTCCTTGTGCATGCATTTAATTTTGATAAAGTGAAACTCGTTATATGATTGCAATCTTATGTTATCAACGTGGAATACAGCCCAATCACTGTAAACTAAAATTTTAGTGAATGCAATGAATTCACTATGCAATTATTTTTCCATTCTTCCATATTTTTTCCCCATTTAAAGTATTAAAGCAAAAGAGCAATTGCTTTCTGCAAAGTGTAATACTATCAGTAGCATCTATGAGGCAACTCCACCCAAATAGGCAACACATTCTAATTTAAGTTTGAAATCTGAAAAGCACATCATTTCAACTTGAAATTCTCGATCCCAATTCTTGCTGTGCTGAGCTAATGTTAACTGCTTCTCATTGGCAATGAAACTAACATTGCCACCGATGGCTAGAAGTAATTTTGGGTGAGGTAGAAACCATTTCATTTGGCACTTGACTGAAGTACCCATTAAACTTGACTTTAAATAAATCTTATTCATATAACTAGCTCATCAAAAATGTTTTTCTCATTACTAAATTTGAAATAAGCACTAATTTCTGAATATGGAAATAAAGTAATGGAGGTGTTCTGACTCCATAAAGGTGATATAATTTAAAGCACTAAAAGATGGTCCCTTAAATCATATAAAAAAATCGTTTAGGATTTAATTTGTAGCAAGCACAGTTTTAAAACTTGATATTTCTTTAAGGGAATCCTATTCCATATGTTTATTGTAATCTTGGCTGCTACTGTTATCAATTCCATCAATATCAATTCAACATTTACTGTAAAAAAATTTTTTTCATGGATTGCCTACCAAATAACTAGAATTTTTGTTTTGTAAATTTCTCAAGATTCACTTTGAGTTGTTTATAAGAAACATGGTTTGCCTTGGAGTAAATAGATAATTGTAAATCCCAAGATTAGAATTCTGTTTGTTGATGTACATGCTGACTTCATTTTGCTCACCAACTGCATTCTTTTAAATATAGGAATAAACATATCATAGTCATAGCTAATTTTCTTAATCAACTCTTAATGAGATTATTGTAATGTGATCTACATGAGGCTGCTTTTTGAGGATGCCTCCAAATTGTAATTACTTCTGAATTCATAATCATAGTCAATATCATTAAATATTACCTAGGTTGGTGTTAGACTGCATGAATTTCTGATTTTGATATCATGTACTTGGTTTCCATTTATTTTCTGGAAACTCAGATTACTAATCTGAACATAGACTGCATAAAGACTATTTAACTATTCATACCTCATATTTTTTCCTTGAAAATCCTGCTGTGGGTTTTCCATTGAGTATATAAAAGTAGCCTAATCCTCTTCATCAGTTTCAATGAGGTTTTTCCCCAAAAAAATTTAGTTTTCTATTCTGTTATAGAATTTAGCTACTGTTTGGAAGGGTAGGAGCCCAAGTTCTAGATTTACATTTTAATTCCTAAAGATGTTTGCTTTTTATTGACTCTGCTTTCTGCTGCTTAATTTATTATAACACTTTTACATTGATTACATTGGTATCACCTTGATTATTTTCATTATTTATCGTTGTCTGTATTATGACTTTTTAAATGTTGAGGATTTTTTCCAATAATTTAATGCATCAATAAAAATGAAGCATTATTCACTTTTACCAATATTATTCATGGATAGTGAAATGTTTTCTTTAGTGATTACTGCATCTTTCCCTGCAGCAGCATCGAGCAGTTTTTTTGGAACACAGTGGCATGAAATACATCCTCAGTATTGGACAAAGTATCAGGTCTGGGAATGGCTCCAACATCTTTTGGACACCAACCAGCTTGATGCCAACTGTATCCCATTCCAGGAATTTGACATCAGTGGGGATCATCTGTGTAGCATGACTTTGCAAGATTTCACCCGGGCAGCTGGCTCTGCTGGACAACTTCTTTACAGCAACCTCCATCATCTAAAGTGGAATGGTAAAACCTTTCACTAAAATATATGTTGCCTTTCCCAATTTATCAGTTATTATAGTACTAATAGACTACAATTCTGATTTGACCAACGGGATCAATAATAAAAGATGATGCAAATTGATTTTAGTTATGAATAGAGGATTAAGGCTGGGAAAACAAGATTTAGACACAATATATAAAATGTTCAAAATGTATTCCTTGCATTCGGAAATCGTTAAGAGGTAAAAGGAAAGAGAAACTTCATAATAAATATCCTGCTCAACTCATTGTCGCTGAACAATTCTGAATCTACTATATAAAACCTTGATCTAAAAATTTGAACATTATCTTCTACATATGGTGAAATAGAAATAATATTTCTGGTGGCATCTCTTTCTTTTTGTGATCTTAAAGATATCTATTTCTTAATATGGCTGAAGATCAAAACAGTTTGTTCCAAGGCTTAATGCAACTAATTAAGCATTGCTATGCAGCAGATCCAGATCTCAGAGACTGTACAGACAATGTCTCTGAAAAATAATTTACTTCCAGTAATTTACAAAATGTCCCCATAGCCCAATAGAAAGTTTTGAAAAATATCATACAGGACATTTTGATCAGGCTTTCAGGATCAGATCTTTATGCCAGATATATAATATTCAAATCATATAGTATATAAACATGTTGGGATGGAAGTGCAAACCTGTATCAGTATATTTTCCTTAATTAAACTCCAGAGAGAATGGGACTGCAAGTTTTTTTTTAAAAAAAATTAGATTTAGTGCAATGAAAAAATTTGGAATCCCGAGAACATAGGTACTCTCACAAAATGGCTGCAATGCTTATTACAGCCACACGCACTAAATAATATATAAATAGGGCATTCAGGGATCTTTAACTTGTATTATCTCAACTCAACTTTTCCCCCTGGTTTTAGCGGTGTCTCAAGCATTCTTAGAAGCATATTATAAATGTGAACTTTTTAAAAACTTAAAAATAATTTAATTTTTTTTTCAGTCAGGACAAGATTCTTGGCACACACTAAAGGCTGTCTGTAATGCATTATTGTTAGTGAACACTATGTTATCGTCACCATTATTGTTGATTAATACCAAACTATGCCTTCTCTATATTAAAACTGTGTGGCTTCTTTGCTTCAGTCAACCTGATTCTTTAAATAATATTTAATAAGAAGAAAATCTGCTGATGTTGCTTGTGAACTTCATATAATCAGAAGCAAGGCTAGGATGAGAATATCTATATTTTTTTGTTATTCTGATATATTATTTATGTAGCTCTAAATGGCATTGCGTCCTATTGTTAATATAATCCAGCTGTTCTGGGGATGTATGATTGAAATTCCACCTTTTAAAAATAATTGTATTGCATATTACATTCATTTCTGTCAGGTCAGTGTGGAAGTGAAGTGTATCCATCACACAATGTCATTGTTAAGACAGAACAAACAGGTGGGTGATATCTACATTATTTCTGTTCTGAACGATTGCAAACCAGGCAAGAACAAGAAGAATGATTATTTAGAACCAAATAACTCATAATCTAACCATAAACGAACAGGCACTTCTAGGAAGAGGGTAGATAAGGCCATGTACATGTTAAAAGAATTATTTTTTAATAATTATAAAATTACTAACATTACATTAGCCATTTAAATTCATTGATTTCATAGGTAATGTTTTAGGTTAATATAACCTATATAGTCTAATATTGGGTGAAATATTATTTTCAATATTAAACTGAAAAGTTTTTTTTTTAAAATGATCCATAGCTATTTGGAAATTCCTAACAATACAGTGTGTAAGATCAGTTTATTTCACAAGTCTTTTCTCCCATTTCATAATAATTCAATTTTTTCACAAGTGATCACAAGGGAGTCTCCTTCTTTCCTTCTGTGTTTATAAACAAATATAAATTTGTTTATAAGGTAATCAAGCTAGAGGTCTTGAGTTTAATCTCCGATGTCAACCTTCAAAGAATTCAATAATACCTGATGAAAGAGATTTTTCTCCACTTGTGACCCCTGAAAGCTACTACATCAAAATAGGCAGTCTGTTCTATTACACTCTAATATTAATAAACAATATTAATAATATTGTTATAATATTATAATAACTATAATATTAATAATATTATATGCAGAAAGCTATAAGAAATTTCTGGGGATTCATGTTGATAAATAAAGATAATATGGCATTGGCAACCTAGAAAAGAAGGTTTCTCGGTTGCCAATGTAATATAATAGAACCAACAATAGAAGATATACACTTTTAAGATATGTTCAAGTAGACAGATCCAAACCTAACCATCAAGAAATGTTTCTTAATTATCCTACTCTTCTGTTTTTAATGGGATTGCTCTGGTAATAAGAGGTAAATTAGTGGAGAAATATAGAAAGGTTCTAAGTAAAAGGTCACATCATCCAGATCCCCACATATTATATAAAGAACCTACAATAATTTCTAAGTAATTGCAAATGATTTCCCCTATACCTTAAAACATATTTTTTCCCAGTATAGGGGAATTTTTTTTTAGCATTTGTTGATTTCAGTTCCACGAATTTGAGATTATTTTATTCATTCATCCATTAGATATATATCCCACCTTTTTTCCAAGGAGTCAAGTGATCCCCACTTTTATCTCACAGAATTGTCCCCACAACGATAATTCTGTGAGATAGATTAAGGATTTATTGGGGAGATAAGGACTGATCCAAAATCACCCACTTAGCTTCCATGGCTGAAGCCTGACTTGAATGACACACTTGACTTTGAATTTCCTCAGTGTCTTTCCCAGTGGTGGTTGCTACTGGTTTGCCCTGGATCGGGTGAACTGGTAGTGGCAGCGGCGGGAGGCTCCGCCCACCCACCTGGACACTTCTGCGCATGTGCAGAAGCGTTGTGTGCATGCATGAGTGAACCAGTAGCAAACTAAATTGAAACCCACTACTGGTCTTGCCCCTCAATTTTTTTTTATGCATTATCAAATAAAATACCATGTGAGTCCTTTGGAGGTGTCTTACACTAAGCTGAATGCTACTGCAATATTTTTGTACCATGCAGAATAGCAACAACATTACTCCCCAATCCAACTTGGGTGAGTCTTTTTTATTTTTAGAAAGAGAAAAAACAAAGAGTGGGCCAGGCGTCTAAATTACAAGAGGGTATGTTGCAAGGACATAGGTTTGGGATGCCCAAACACGTAGCTAGTAAGCCGAAGGTTGACTAAATTCCTATTTCATAAGTTTTAATCTGCCAAAGCACAAAGGTTTAGCATTCATCATGATTCATTTCCAGGTGTAATCATATATTCAATACTTTAAAAGACAAATAGATCCCCAAACTTGCATTTGGAAATGGAAACAAAAACAAAGTTAACATCTTCTAAAAAAGGGACAAATGTTTGTACAGAAGGACTAATCTCTGGCAACAATACCCAGATGAGTATTGTGCTCATCTGTGTGTTCTATGGGTCAAAAGATAAATTTAGAACAGTTGTGAAACCTTTATTTTTGTTTCCCACTTCCTACAATAATATGTTTATTCCTTGCTAGGCTCCAAGATTATCAGGTTATGATTTTCGAAAAAATAGAGCAAATTTATACCATGTGATTGCAGCTTAATATAGCCATAGTTATCTATATCCATCTCTGTCTTCCCAATGACTACAAAAGTTAGATGCAGAATTGAAGAAATGTGTTTTTAAACAGAAATAACAAAAAAAGGGTAGTTAGCTGCATACAGGATTCCTTGCTGCCTTACCAAGACAACAATTACAAAATCAGAACTTTTTAGAGAGAGGTTTCCAACTTTTGAGGCTTGTAGCCACAGTAAAAATAATAATAATAAAAAAACAATAACACGAACAAAAGTATGAGGCATCCAAAGAAAGAAGGAAAGGCTTTAAGAAAATATTGTTTAAATAACAAAATAACAAACTTGAGAAGCTGCAGGAGCTTAAAGGATGACGTGCAGGCTTAAAAATGGGGTCAGGTGAGTGCCATGTTTGGAGCAGGACCAACGAAGAGTGAGCCAAACAATGATTCATCAGCCTTTTGCCGTCTTGGTCACCCACAACAGAGGCAATCTCAGCATACACCAGCTGTAAATGCAGCCCTTATCTTGGTGCAGCCCTTACAGCAAATTCAAAATTCCCAAGATACTGGCAGCTTTAAAGCATGGCACCATTCCTGAGCAGATTGGAAGCTATGCCAACAGCGAAGACCACAATGGGCCGTCTATTCAGTATGCCTTCTTGTACTTAATAAAATAATCTGGTGCTTTTGTATGCATTGTCTCTCTTGAAAATTTAAATGTTCTGTTCTGAATACGCAACATTCCTTGTAGCTAACTAGGAGTATTATTATCATCAGTATTGATTTTTGCTCTGTACTTTTTTTGTGCATAAGATCCATCTTTAATGACATCTTGGAAAGAAGACAATTATTTCTACGAGAGTGGATATGGTGGCACAGTAGGTAACTACCTTAAGAACTTCATATATCTTCAAGCACTCTGGAAATCACTCTGAAAAAAATATTTTCTTACATTAAATGTTTTCTTCCTAAATCCTCAGAACTAGTGGACAGCAAAGCCTACTGTCGAGCACAGATTTCTGTCAGCGCTAGTGGTCACCAACCTATAGGTAAGTAGGTCTAACATTTCATAATCTAGACCTGATGTCAGCGTTCGGTTAGGTCAAATATCTAAACCATATTCCATGTTACTGTACACTTTGGGTGATCTCTTTACTATAGGCATGCAGACACTTATAGATTTTGCTTGTGTAGACACACATGATTGGACATGCTTAGCAAGTGCTTTGGTACTCATTGAACCACATCATGTCTGTGCTAGCCGTTACCACAAAAACTCAAGGTTGAAAAATGATGCAGTTGCTTTAATTAGCTAATTTAATTAGCTCAGAAATGCTGCTTTTGTACAATTCCTGAAGTATGTTATTGAAGTGTACTCTGCGAACATATATATTTTGCTTTGATCCAAGGAATAGAATCAGCTGAATAACAAAATTAGAACTTCTAGATCAGGGTGTCAAACTCAAGGCCCGGGGGCCAGATCTGGCTCACGGGGTGCTTAGATCTGGCCCATGGAGCCGCCCTGGAAACAATGAAGGACTGGCCTGCGGTGCCTCTGCCAGTGAAAATGGAACTCAGGAGGGCTGCATAAGGCCCTCCCGAGCTCTGTTTTCATTGACAGAGGGTTGCAGGAGGATGTCGCAGCCAAAAAGGGAGCTTGGAAGCCCATTTTGTCTGGCATAGTGCTCAGGCCACCACAGGTGCCCCCGACACGAGTGATGTCAAGCTGGCCACACCCATCCTGGCCATGCCTGCTCCGGCCCCCCAAGGTCAAACACAACCCTGATGTGGCCCTCAATGAAATCGAGTTTGACATCTCTGTTCTAGATCAATTCATCTTACCTTATTTACAGTGTTCTCTAAACACTTAGCTGTAAGTCAGCAAGTACTGAAGAATTGGGAGAGAAAAAATAAAGTTTTTGTGTAAATAATGTAATAGGGAGCAAAACAATTGACATTAATATTCTTTGCTAGACTATTGGACTAAAGCTTTTCTTTCTTTTCCTCTGATACAAAGAAACACAAATAATTTGCAAGAAACTCATGCTTTTGATACATAGGACAATCAAGCTGTTCTCCTTGTGACTACTCTACAGCATTGGCTACTTGTTTTCAGTCTGTAAAGATATGAATCAACCACCACATGCTTTGGCTGAGACCTGTGGTGCCAAGCTGAGACACAATAGAGCTGAGACAGGTGGTAAATTGAGCTCCATGAATAACACTCGTCTTTGCATAACACAATGAACCACAAACCTGCCCATTACTGCTGTGTAAACTCAATGTATTGGGTAAACTCTGAAAATTGTGTTTCTTAAAATAATCAGGACATGCATATACTATTTGTGCAGAAGGTAGAAAATGTCAGTTCAAGCAGCTTTCTTCCTGCTATCTTACTTCCCACTCTTGTAAAGCAGCTGCTACCTTTTCAAACCGGCAGAACTGTAGCGAAATTTGATCATTGTCCCCTGTTGTGATCTATTTATCCTCCAACTGCTGATCCTACTGGATGGGGAGCATGCCGGGGTCACAGCATGTCCTAATTTGTGTATTTTGCAAAAAGAAGCCGGGTGCTTCTGAGTCATATGCAAATTCTGTGCATTTTTCTTTCTCGCTTGATACCTTTTGCAAGATACCTTTGTTGAAACATCTTTTCTTTTTCCCATTTATCAAGGCACAGCCTTCAAAAACTCCTCATGCTTGAAACTTTTCTCTCTGTAAAATGATCAGCTTTTGTTTTTGCAGCTGTGAAAGAATTAGTTATTAACTCTGCGGTATGTGAAAAGCCATGCACGCCTCTATTGACACTATAGTGCGATGAGGAGAGGAAAACAAGCATTACCCGACAGACAGGGAAATGACAGGCAATGCCTTTTTTTTTAGAGATGTTGAACTGTACTTTATCATACCACACCACGCTGCATGCTATCTTATGCTGCTTTTATTACAAAAAACTACTTTGCTTTTGTTTTATCCTCCCTCTGAAAACAGCCAAACAGAAATTTCCCATGCCAGTTTCATTGGAGCAGCAAAAGAGGCTTGGCCATAGATTGAAGGAGAGGGACAACTGTAGTCTGATTCAGCTTTTTCTGGTTGCTGACATTTCTTACCTTTAACTTTGCTTTCTTTCAATCATTTTGATGGTATTTCTTTACTGATAAAATATTCTGGTGTGACATTAGTCACAACAAGAAAGCACCAGACCGGCAAGGATTCCATACCCTTATTCTTTAAAATAAGATGTTACAGCAGGCTACGGGATTTATTTATTTATTTATTTACTTATTTATTTATTAATTTATTTATGTGATTGCTTGCTTGTATGTTGCTTCAGTTAAAAACTAATGTAAGTTTTTTTAGGATTCTCACACTCAGAGCAAATTTCACAAAGGTTTTTGGTTTAATGGTAGGGCTTCCTTCTGCTGCGGTGGAAATAGCAATGGTACAACAAAGTCAAGGTCAATGTGGATTTTAAAAGCCATTATTTTAGACATATTGAGACTATGGAATAGATGCAAACCCAGGTTATGCCAAAAGATATCTCTGTAACTCTCAACCCAAGTAGCATATTATAGATGATAAATAATAAGGAAACACAAATGTCTAACTTCTTGTGAGATACTAGAACTTTTTTCAAGGGGCATATAAAATAAAATTTTAGTCAATGGTCCTCTTATTTACAATTATTAGAAAAAAACAAAGTACTAAAATTATGGGTTTAAATATTCTAAAACTGAGTTTGAATTCTATACAAATCATGAACATGTATAAAATTATAAAATGAATATACTTTTCATGAAATTAGAAACAGAAAATAAGTGAAAGGTTGTATGAAAAGTGGGTCAAAACTTTTGGTTATAATTTACAGATAAAACAAGGGGAAATATAGGATTGAAAAGGTTGAAATGTATACTATGTTATAATCTTAAAGAATTTTTTAATAAATTGCTGTACCATTGGCATGCCACCAGAAAAAAATCTCTACAATATATAAAGGCACTTTAAATTTATGTTGGAAATGTGTACAAAAAGAAGGGACATTTTATCATGTTTAGTGGACATTTTAAAAACTAGAAAATTCTGCATCCAAGTACTATACATGCATTGATTAAGAGGATATTTAATATTAATATACAATTAAAACCAGTGGTTTTTCTTTTGGGACTGATGGACAGATAGCTGAAAAGAATCATGGAATAACTATAAAGCTGTAGTGAGGTTAAGATGGAAAGATTCAGCATTACCCACAATGCAGAATGGTTGCTGAGATAGCCAAATTAACTTTTTTGATAAGAGAAAAAACAATATTGCTGACTAGAAAGCTCTTATAGATTTTGCGTGAACTAGGGGGGAAAAAAGAACTTATGATTTATGGTTTTGATGATTAAAAAAAACAGATTATAGAAAGAAGAGAGACAGTGTGGCCCAGTGGTTAAGGCACCAGGCTAGAAAGCGGGAGACTAAGTTGTAGTCTAGCAGGATTGACTTTTGGCTACTCATGCTCTCTCAGTCCAACTGACCTCACAGGGTTGAAGAAAATAGGAGGAAGGTGTGTTGGATAGGTTTGCCACCTTATTTCAATAAAAAAACAAACAAAAAACAAAGAAACAAACAAACAAACAAACACATTATAACCATAGAGTAAGAGGCAAATTTATAACTGATGTAAAAAATATATCAAAAAATACTTCTCTTCCATTTTTCTCTTCCCCCCTCCCTTTTCTGCACTTCTCTTTGATTTCTTTCTCTTTCCTTTCTCTTTCCTACTTTATATTGGGTTGTGTTACTTTTTATGGTCTTTTAATGAAATCTTTAATTTGATATATATAAATACATTAATAAAAGAGGGTGGAAACAACAATCCTTAATTGGGCTTTGTTGCTTTCCCACAAAGTCAGCAGTTTGTATAAGAGGATGGTGCTCTCAGGTTGCCAGGGCAGAAAAGACATGAATGCAATTAGCTGAGGTTTTTGTTCTGGTGGTTTTTTTTTTAAGCTCTGAGCAAAAGGACTTGCCATTTTCTTCTGTAATGGTAGTTTATATCCTTTTCCCTAGTATGCTTATCAGCATTGCAACAAAATAACTCAAACAAGTTGGTACAGAAGCTGGGGCTGGTATTTACTGTAAGTCATTTGCACATGCAAATAGTTAATTTCCACTGAAAGCTGTGGTGACAGTGTATGCATGAATGTAGGTGGAAGAATGCATGTGGGCTCTATGCTTTCTGACACTATATAATGCTGTGCTTGAGTTCCTGGCTAAATTTCTCTGGCTAATATATATATATATAATTTTTTTTTATTTATATGCCGCCCTTCTCCGGAGACTCAGGGCGGCTTACAATGCGTTAAGCAATAGCCTTCATACT
>JANHZT010007551.1:0-13049 GCA_032468215.1 Stegonotus admiraltiensis | reverse complement strand
CAACCTTGAGCCTGGTGAGAATTGAACTCGCAGTAATTGCAGGCAGCTGGCTTTACTTAAACAGTACTTTAGCCACTTCGCCACCAAGGCTCTAATATTTTCTTTTAGAGTGGGTTGGGTGATCACCTTAAACAGATGTTCATTTTGGCAAACACAATAAATAGAAATTATCTACTTCTCGCTATACATGTTCTATTACAGTATATGTTTATAACATGTAAATTATCAACATGGTAAACTGATTATCATTTTGGCAAATATGGTAAATCAAAACCAACTACCAGCTTTAGATTAGTATGTAAACTGTTAGGGTTCAGAGAGTAGAAGCTACTCCTTCCTATCGCATGAGAAAATACATATCAATGGTGAGAAAAAAATAGGCTTCTATAAATTTGTTGGTTTGAAAAAAAAGGCAACAACACTGGCTTTTCTTCCTATGGATTTGGCTTTTTTCATTACCTCAGAAACAGCTCTTTGCCAGATCATTATATCTGTTGATATTATATGTTTCCTTGCTATGAAAGAAATCAAAGATACAGATAGTCCTTGTTTAACAATCAGAACTGAGACCAGAAACTTGGTCATTAAGCTTCACTAATTGAAATTCATTTTTTTTAACTTCAGCTTTCCTTTGCCTTAAACACTAGCAAAGATCATAAATATGAGAATTGGTCAAGTTATTTTTGATCACAATTGTAACTGTAAATGGTCACTAACTGAGGACTACCTATATATACTGTTATAAGAAATAACAAATAAAGGTTTAGAACTTTTGCTGAATTTCATTTTAATCTTGTCTGAGGAAATATTTTGTGATTATTTTTCATAATATGAGAGCCTAAATGAAGCTGAAACTGAGAAAATAAAGTGTTAAATGTGCCTATTTAGAAATCAGCTCCACTGATTTAAATGGGAATTGGACTGTAGCCTAACTTTTTGAGTTAGCCCACAGCTCAATAATATAGTACGTATTATTCAAGAGGAAGTTTTTAATTATTTATAAAGAATATATAAATAGATGGCTTAGGACTTAAGATGACTGATGTAAAGAATATGCAATGAAAATGTTGAATCTATTCAGCAAATTGTTAGAAAACTTTGAATTATTTAGCAGATTGTGGAAATGTTGTTGAGGTAATGTATCTCAATTTCAACAAAGTATATGTCAAAATAACCCATGATATTCTGTTTAGCAATTTGGTTAAGTGTAGTCTAGATCACATAACAATTACAAAGATAAATAGCTGGCTCAAATGTTTTACTCAAAGAATATTCATCAACTATTTCTCATAAAACCTAACCATAGTGTTTGATGCTAAGCCCTGTAGTTTTTAATTACTTAGATGAAGAGATAGGGGGACTGCTTGTCAAATATGCCAATGACACAACATTGAATCATGATAGGTTAAAAAAATGTGCTGAAAATAACAAAATTAAATTAAATGGAGGCAAATGAAATGGCTTTCATTTAGGAAATAGAAATCAAATGGTAATCTTAGGTACCTGGCTACCTACGGTAGTTTGAGAATAAGATTTGTAGAAAAGTAATTATTTACACATTATACATGACACTTGATATGGCTGCAAAGAAAGGAAATATGAATTTATATCAACAGAAGTGTAGTTTACTAAATTATAGGAAGTAATAGTTCTAATAGTTATTCTGCACACAGATCCTTCCTAGAGTATTATGTTGACTTCTAGCTAACAACTTAAAGAAGGATTCAAATGAACTGGGATAAATTACAAAACAGCAGAAACTTGGATATTTTTAGCTTTGAGAAGAGAACACTAAGAGAAGGGGTGAAATCCAGCAGGTTCTGACAGGTTTTGGAGAACCAGTAGTGTACAACCAGGAAATTTTGAGTAGTTCAGAGAACCAGCAAATGCCACCTCTGGCTGGCCCCAGAGTGGAATGGGAATGGAGGTTTTGCAATATCCTTCCCCCAGGAGTGGCGAGGGAATGGAGATTTTGCAGTATCCTTCCCCTGGAGTGGGGTGGGAATGGAGATTTTGCAGTATCTTTCCCCTGCCACGCCCACCGAGCCACATCACACCCACCAAGCCATGCTCACAGAATCGGTAGTAAAAAAATTTGGATTTCACCACTGACTAAGAGTGACAACACTCTTCAAAACCTGAAAAAATGTTACACAAAAGAAAATTAAGAATATAGGATATGAAATAATAGATTAAAGTTGCAGAAGTCACATTCTGATTGAATGCCAGAACCATTCAATTACCAAGAGTGGTCTCCCATTCATTACATATTGAATATATTCAGGTGAATTTAGATTTAATTTGAATTCCTGCACTAAGGAGGAAATTGAACTCAAGGTGTCTATGATTCTATGAAGTTTGGATGGGCTGTTGTTGTGAAGACAGGGTTTCATCTTTTCCATGATTTACAGATATTTTCAGTGTTGGCTGCTCTGTGAAAGTTGCAATTTTTTGAGGTAGGGGCAATTGACTTACTCCTAATTAGTTTGAAAACTTTTTCTGAAATGAATGAAGACCATTTTGTTTTATGCTGCTTCCAACTGAGGCCTTGAGGACCGCATGGCTGAAGAATGGGACATATTTTTAAGTACATTTGTTGTATCATCATTTCTAGAACAGATTCAGATATGTAGAGGCAAGAACTGATTCGCTCTTTTTTGTTGTTGTTGTTGCAGAGGGTTCTACGGAAGGGAAGAAAATTTCACAAGATCACCCTCCAAAACCACACAACAAAAAACACAGTAAGAAATTCTTGGATTTCTACCCTATGAGTGGGACATTAAAGACATATGGAATATATACTGAATGAAAATCTAAATTTTAATATCAGAGATATTAAATTTTCAATTAAATGCAATAGAATAAGAACATTAGTGAAATAGGTTTCGGGATAAATGAATAAATTTGAGTTAAGAATACGAACTTATTACATTAACTAAGGTTTAAGTGCAGCTAGCAGTAGGTATGAGCTTAAATGGACTCCAGAGGATGGTAGAGGACAGGAAAGCCTGGAGGAACATTGTCCATGGGGTCATGATGGGTCGGACACGATTTTTCAACTAACAACAACAACAAGGTGTGCAGGAGGATTAAAAGCGACAAGGTGGGGATTGTAATGCTGAGATCCAAACTCTGTCTTTTGTACGTGTGTTGCCATTACATGGATGTACAATGCGGTGAGACTGCAGTTGTGATATCAATTTCCTGCTTCCCCCCACCCCCCCAAATTTTAATGATTAACTCTAGAACCATCCTAAGAAAGTATAGGAAAGACTTTTAAAAAAAGAAATATTAGGAATTCCTAAAATGTACGCCCATCACCCTTTGTTTTCCAACACAAATAATGTTTCCTCTGAACATTATTTCATTATAGCTCCTCGAGGAACTCACTTGTGGGAGTTTATCAGAGACATTCTCCTTCATCCAGAGAAGAATCCTGGGTTGATAAAATGGGAGGATCGGTCAGAAGGCATCTTCCGATTCTTAAAATCAGAGGCAGTGGCTCAGCTATGGGGAAAGAAGAAGAACAACAGTAGCATGACATATGAGAAACTCAGCCGTGCCATGAGGTAACAAAGGGGAACATTTTGCTTATAAAAATAACTGCCTTTAATCCCAGTGGCAATGACAAGCAAAGAGCCAGAGTATGCTGAAATCGCAGGGGAGTTTTTAAAATGTAAAATAGTGTGAAGCACAAGCTATTTTCCTATGGCATAATTTCCTCCTGAATTTTTTTTTTCCTGATCCAAAGATACTGGTTGAATTGATGTGGCAAGATGGGAAATCTAAGATCCTTCTTCTGAGGGCTCCTCCTCCCCCCACCACCACCTGGAAAACCACATTATATAGCTAGAAAGACTGCCGAATTGTCTTCACATGAACACAGAGATTTTGTCAGTTATGAGAAAGTGTCGACTCCTTGACTAAACAATGAGTCACCATTTGTCTTTAAGTCCCACAGAAGTGGCAAGTACAGACTCTGTGAGTCCTCCTGAATCATCAGAAACATTCGCATTTCTTCTCAAAGTAATAATCTGCTTACCGTACTTCAGATATTAATCAAATGATTTTCCCTTAATACAGAAACGGCATCAGCTTGTTGATCAGTTTCAGTTCCTGCTCAAAGTTCCTTAGATAAAGAGAAACTTGCATAGCCTATCACATTCAAGGGATTTTGCATTCAGTGGGTGCAATTTGTAACTGTAGGTTTTAGGTACAGTTGTTCTACAGTTTTCTTTCAATCAATGGGATTTTTTAAAAAAATATTTAATTTATTTAGAAAATTTATATAGCCGCCTACTTGCTCATAGCGAATCTTGGCGGCTTACAAACAATAAAAAACACACTGTATAAAAAAACAATGAAAATTAAAAAAAACAGTAACCCCTCACCCACCCACCTGGTGACAACACATGGTCAAATAAGCCATTTGATGAACCCATCCCACTCTGGATTCCGTAGGCCCGCTGGCAAAACCCAGTCTTCAGGGTCTTATGATAGAGTATCAAAGTGGGGACCAGTTTAATTTCTGAAGGGTTGATTTTCCAAAGGGAGGGAGCCACTATGGAGAAGTCCCTTCTTCTGGATTCTGCTGGATGTACTTCCTTAGGGGATGGGACCTGCAACATTCCTTGCCTCCCTGCTCTAGTGTGTAAGGTGGATGTAAGGAGAGAGACGCTCCCTCAAATAACTTGGTCCCAAGCCATGAAGGGCTTTAAAAGTGATAACCAGCATCTTGAATTGTACCTGGAAGCAAATCAGCAACCAATGCAGCTTTCACAGGAGCAATGACAAATGTGCACACTGAGGTCTGCACAAAAACATGCTGGCCAGTGCATTTTGAACCAACTGGAGCTTTTGGATGCTTTTCAAGAGCAGCCACACGTAGAGCATGTTGCAACAGTCAAGATGGAAGGTGATTAGGGCAGGGATGAAATGCTACAGGTTTGGACTGGTTCACCTGAACCGGTAGTAAAAAAAATGCTACTGGTTCACCGAACCAATAGTAAAAAAATGTAAAAAAAAAAAGTTCCAAGGATCAGCTGAGTGACGTGCGATCGTCAGAACTTTTTTTAAAAAACTTTTTAAGCATTTTTTATTACCGGTTCGGGCGAATAGGTAGTTAAAAAAATGCTTTAAAAAAGTAAAAAAAGGCTTGGACGATCGTGCAGCACAGCTGTGATCATCTGAGCCAGGGTTTTTTTACTTTTTTAAAGCATTTTTTTACTACCTATTTGCCCAAACCAGTAATTAAAAATGCTTTAAAAAGGTTTTAAAAAAAGGTTTCCAAGATTACAGCTGTGCTGCGCAATCGTTGGAACCTTTTTAAAAACTTTTTTAAAGCATTTTTTGCTACCTGTTCACCTGAACCGGTAGTAAAAAATGCTTTTAAAAAGTTTTTAAAATGGTTCCCAAGATTGCGCGCCACAGCTGATTCTCCCCCTGTTCTACTTACCTTCCCAAGCCTTCTTTTGGTGCGTATTGTGCATGCATGCACAGCGCACATTTGGTATGAACTGTGCATGCACATGCACAGTGGGCACTTGGTGTGCAGTGCACATGCGCAGCCAGCAAACCAGTA
Source organism: Stegonotus admiraltiensis (assembly GCA_032468215.1). Taxonomy (NCBI): domain Eukaryota; kingdom Metazoa; phylum Chordata; class Lepidosauria; order Squamata; family Colubridae; genus Stegonotus; species Stegonotus admiraltiensis. Next base: position 7,468 of record JANHZT010007551.1, on the reverse strand, counting down.
GCAAACCGGTTCAGATTTCACCACTGGAATAAGGCATGAGTGACCATGAATAAGGATTGTTGATCTAGGAAAGGATGTAACTGGCACACAACCCATAGTTGTGCAAAGGCCCTCCAGGCCACAACTGATACCTGCTCTTTGAGAAAGAGTCACAATACATTAGAACCCCCAGATTACGCACTGGGTCTGTTTGGGGCAGTGCCACCCCATCCAAAGCCAAAGGTGGCAATTCTATTAGAATCAATACAAAGTGTACGGATACGTTCTATCTTATATGCAATGGACTTATGCAAAGGTTGTGATGTGGTAGTAACTCAACACCTGATAAGATACTGGATTATTTTCTGATTTCATGAGAAAATACCTTAAATGCTAAGTCCAATTACAAATAAAATTAAAAGGGGAAATCGTCAGAAAATGAGTTTTTATGTATCTGATTTCATCATCTCCTTTTAACAGATACTATTATAAAAGAGAAATTCTTGAACGTGTAGATGGCCGGAGACTGGTATATAAATTTGGGAAGAATGCCCGTGGCTGGAGAGAAAATGAAAACTAAGTACAACTTTAAAAACAGCTGTAGAAATCTTCACTGACAGGAAATCCTAGCGGTTGTAAATATTCCAAAGACTGTTTTCTTCTATTTATGTACAAAAATTGTGGGCTGCAGAAATCTATGTCTAATGGGAAGAAGGAACACTATTGTTTTTTGATGTTATAACTATTTTATTTGAAATATGTCCTTTTATGGAGAATATGTACACAGTTTTCTGTGACCTATGATAATACTGTATGTAAATGTATAAGGATGACTTGCCTTTCTTGTAAAGATTTTAAAGAAAATGAATTCCAAAAGAAATGTGATTTAGCATAATGCTGCGAGAAGCGTTTGCTGTAGTGGGAGCAAATCACAGGGCATTACTTTATACTTAGGTATATCACTGCATTTTAGAGAACTAGGGATTTATAATATCTGTCTCAGAATTGTATGAGATAGGTCTTTCCATTCAAAATATACAACTTTTTTCAAAGGCTGTCAACTAGTGACACACCAATGGTTAATTAAATCAAAGACTGTTGAGTTATGGCTTAATTTTTTTCTTGGGAATCCCCCCCCCCTCACTTCTTCTACACGATATAATATGGCCATTTACAGTAGGCTGGATCCAGTGGTGGGATTCAAGTAATTTAATAACCGGTTCTCTGCCCTAATGATTTCTTCCAACAACCAGTTTTCCAAACTGCTCAGAAACTTAACCAGTTCTCCCAAAGTGGTGCAAACCGGCTGAATCCCACCACTGCCTGGATCCATTTAGAGTTGGGTTTATCAGCTCATTCCATTCCCAAATAATTTTCTGTTGAAATAAGTCCTAGAACATGAAGAATTAGGAATAGTGGATGCTTTATTTGTAGACCTCAATAACTTTAGCTGAGCTTTGTAACCAATCTTGAATGCTTGTAACTCATCATGAAATCTTAGGTGTCAGCAGCTTTTCCTAACCTGGAATCACTCGGGGTTTTGGAACTACAAACAACTATGCAAACTGGACATTCTGACAACTTAATTCTAGTTCATCTGCCATGTTGAAGAATGCGTAATGACTAGCAGCAAATATCCACATTTCTGACAGAAGTGACCTACAAAGTCTCTTCCAACTCTGTTAATCTGTATCTGTACCAAACTGAACTAGAGATTTTCTGCATCCAAAGCATTTGTTTAGTCGCTAACCTAGTGTATATTTGGATATGAACATAGATTTCTGTGAGGGGTCCTTGTTGCTCTCTGGTTTGCTTGTTTTCTTGCAGATGTTGCATTACCACAACTAGGTAACTAGGCATTGATGATGTTACCTAGTTAGGGTAATGAAATGTCTACAAGAAAACAAGCAAGCTCAGAGAGCAACAAGGACCCTTCATTTCAACCCTGAGCTACACATATTCTCCTTTATTGATAGATGTCTATGTGATAATAAAACTGTACTTTGATATTAAGATTTTATGTTACATAAACCATGCCCCTCCATTCAGAAAGCTAATAATATAAGATCCTGTTTCAGTCTTTCTTCTCTTTCTCCCAATGCCTAGTTTTTATTTGCTGGGTTGGTGTAGCATATAGAAGAACATTCAGTCGTGTTAAGTTCCTTCGTGTAAGAAAATGATTCAGTACAAGCATCTACTAGCCCAAGAGCTACAATTAAAAATGGCTTCTTTGAGCAAATTAAATTTCAGCTGTGACGCTTATATCGAAACTTGTCTGAAACTTAAAGTTCCTGTGTTCTCAGAAATGCCAGTTGAGTGTTTTTTCATAAATATATAAACATCACTTGTGGAATAGAGAGTTTATGCTTTTTGCTACAGTAAGAGTTGGTAGCTGCTCCTCCAACATTTGATGAAAAATACTCCTAAACAAGGCAGCTAAAAAATACCTTTGCAGCCACAATTCCTGCCAAAACTTTTAGCTAGCACACATTCATTATAGCTATGTGATATTTGAACTTTGCTTAAGGTGATTGGGGGCAGTTAATCTTATTTACAGAAGAAGCTGGTAACCAGGACAGCAGGTTTCAGAGTAAGTCCTTTCTGTTGACTGAATATTTACTGACTCACTGGATGAGATTTTTCTTCAGTTTCTCCCTGTTCTTTATTTTTAAATCAATCAGTCTCCATAATCCAGTGATCTTTTTGTGTAGAAATATCACATCTAATGAGTTGGATTTGATACCGCCTTGTGTTGTTGGGTCAAAGCAGTGTTATTGTAGGGTATCTATAAGGATATATCTACTTTTTTCACAATGCAATATATATACTCATAAATAAGTTTTGTTGTCTTATGTCTAAGAACCTGGGTGCAAAATTATAGTCTTAATATCACTGGATGTGTGTGTGTGAAATTTAAAAAAAATAATGGCATTGTTCTTCAACAATATGAGAATTAAAATTGCATTTCAGCTGCACACAAAGTAAAGAATACAGACAGCAGTGTAAATACAGATTTCTCCAAATCGTTGGCCTTCAGTGCATCCATGAGCAAATAAAGTCAAGAGGATGGCCATGAACACATGTTCAAAACCCCACCCCCTTTTTTATTTGTGATATACATAAAAAAGTCTCAGGACTTCAATTGGAAATCAAAGCTAACCTCTTCATTTGTTGACTCTTCTTTTAGTAGCATCCCTGGTGTCCTTCGTGCATGTTGCATTTTTCTGTGTTATTGAAAGACCACTGGGACTTGCAATTCAATCTAGCTGAATATATTAGTCTTTCATGTACTCTAATCATGAAGTCTAATAGAAACCTCAGCCCATATTGGTTGCCATTTTAATTTTAATTTATTTGCCAAATGTGTTCTTGTTTTTGAGATTTTGGAAACTATCCATATTTATGGATGGTGCTATTTTACTATCTCTCAGACAGCAGAGAACCTGCTTATAGGCATTTATCATCCAGAATACATTTTCCTCTTAGAATTCATGAGTACTACTGTAGCAATACATATCTAACTCCTCCTTATTTTGATGTGGTATATTGTACTAAGTTATATTTGTGCAATATATTTGATATAGTATATAGCTCATATTTATATTACATTGGTAAACTGCTGGCCCTTCTTTCTTCCCAGACAACCTTGGGAATTAGAATTTGTGATTTAAAAATCTATAATTAGAGATTTTTGGAATTGAAAACATGTTTGAAAAAATACTTTTCTAAAAAAGTTTCCTCCTATTAAGCTTGCTCTCTTTAACTTTGGTTCTGTGAATCATAATACCCTGTTTCCCCAAAATTAAGACATCGCCTGATAATAAGCCCAATCAGGCTTTTGAGCGTATGGCAATAAGGCCAAGCACCTATTTCAGGGTTCAAAAAAATTTAAGACAGGGTCTTATTTTCGGGAAAACATGGTATAAATTAAAAGTGATATTTCAGCATAGTCTGGATATTAATAAAATAAATTTGAAGCATAAGTGATTAAACCAAATGGGTTAATAATATGAATTACATTTACAATTTTCCAACATTCACAGGTGTATTTATTAACCCCTTGGTATTAACAGAGTTAGATTTCCCCACTGTTGGCACTTTAAAAATTCAGTTTGTCATTTGGTTCTGAAACTTAATTCATTTTGAAAGGAGACATGGTATAACATTGACCTAGCTAGAAAAAGGACCATAAATATATAAAATGATACCAGCTTGCCAAGCACATGCAACCACAGCCAACCATAGCGAGTCTTTTACGAAGTCTAATTAAAGGATACAATGAAGATATGAATGTAGCAAATTGATGTTTAAATATAAAGGCATTGATGCAAAGGACAGTTTTAGAAATGCATTTCACATGAATAAGATTTGTACAATTTTTTAAGGTGGCATAATTTTTCAAATGTATAAATGTGAATACATTTTAACTCAGATGTATAAAGATCTTCAAATGCATTGCAGTATTTATATAGATGCACGCCAATCACCTGGACAAAGAATTTGCTGGTGTATTGTGCAGCTTTGATTAAGAAGTAGTTTGTGCATCATAGTTCTATGGCTTCCTACTCATAACTAATAGTTTGAATATTTAGCTACTACAAGGTAAGTATCTCTGAAATTGCAGCCACTATGTACTTGGAAAAGTCTAGGCAGAAACACATATACTTATCATTATAGCTTTCTTGTTGCTGGAAAACAACCCAAATCTTTCTAGCGTCACCATTTGTAAGTTTTCTAGAAGTGCATTTTTGTATGACAGATTTAATGACTCTCACAGAAATGCCATACCATTCCTAATATTTCTATCCACAAAAATGTTAATCAAAACAATGTGCTTGTTTCTTAAAATAATAGTTTAGTAATCGTTCAAACTTCCCTCCACAGAAATTGCTTTCGAATGAAATTGTATGTGGTCATCAACGTGATTAGATTTAATGAAAAGTGGGAAATTTAATGGCATCACAGTGCAGAGGTCTTTCATCAGACCATTTTTTTAAAAAAAGTTGCTTGTATCTGTCAATTGTATGTGTGTGTGCTTGTGTGTGTGTTTATGATATAATATTTACTGTTAATTTATGGGCTTGCAATTTAAATGAAGCTTGTAATTTATAATAATATGTGCATCCAAGGCATAAAATAAGCCAAGCACTTGGGCAACTCTGATCAGATGTAAAAGGAGGCAATAATGGTACTTGAAGTAAATTGGGCAAGGGATACATCCAGTAATCATTCTTCCTTACATTATTTTCCCATTTTTAAATGGCCTCTGCAAAAGCAGCTATTTGCTATAATAAATAGTACAGTACTGGTACATTTTTCCAGGACTGGACATTAAAAGGTCAAGGAAAGAATAATGGAGAAACTCATGAATAAGAAAAAGACTGAATGTTAAATATGTTTTTTTCTTGTCCCATTGTGGGATTCTATTGAATAGAAGGGTGAAATTGAAGTGGACCTGCTTACAGATCTTGCATTTACTGCCTCCTTTATATTGTTTAATTTTATTGTATTTTTAAACTTTCTGTGCTCTCATTAACATTTATGACTGTTGCAGTGTCCTGGGGTTATGTGATCACCTTTTGTGACCTTCTGACAAGCAAAGTCAATGAAGAAGCCAGATTCACTTAACATCTGTGATACTAAGTTAACAATTGCAGTGATTCACTTAACAACTGTGGCAAGAAAGATCATAAAATGGGTGCAAACCTTAATAACTATCTTGTTTGGCAACAGAAATTTTGCTCTGAATTGTCATAAGTCAAGGACTACCTGTAACATGAGTTATTACATTTAAAAAAAAACATTCGTGTCACACACAAATTGTTACAAGACTATGCAGGTATTGAGAAGAATGGAAGGATTTTACAAAAGGAAACAAATAAAAAGAATTTGGCATTCTCAGAAACTCTACAAGTCTGTCAATATTTTATCTTTTTTCCATGAGTATTTGTGGTTCAGTCTCCAGAATGAGCATTCCCTTGCCAAAAAGCAATCTGAAAACACTGGAAGAACTTGAAACCTCTGTTCAAAAGGTTCAGTGACTGGCAACTTTGATAGCTTTATTTCACTGACAGAAATCTCAGTTGTTGAACACAAAGTTATTGTTGGTGAGCCTGGGAAAGAGTCAGAGATAAAATATGTAGATTACTCCACTTAATTTCAGCCTCCATTGGACAAAAGACAAGACCTTCTTTGAAGGAACTATAGTACTAGGTTCAGTATTAAGCCTTGTCATAAGTGGATAGCCACCCCTTGTATAAATCGAAATGTTCATAGATTCCATCCTGAGAAGGCTAAAAAGGAGTTATATTAAAAGCTTACATTTAGCCCTTTCATCTCCTGTTCTCGCCCTGTGAAATTCCATCCCCATCCATTCCAAATCTGCTGTTTCGCTTCAGTAGCAATGCTGGTGGAATAGCAGGAGTTTCTCTCTTTTCTGCGTCTGAACTAAGAGCAGCTTAAGGAAAGTCGCAGTTCCAGAACAATTGCAGCACTGTACTTCTTCATGGAACTGCTAATTAGCCAAACAAACGCTGGAGAAATTTGTGATTTCTGTCCTAAGTAGAATGTACTGTTGCACATAGGCAGTCCTTCAAACTGATCTTAAGCACATGATTTGAGAAGGGTTCTACTTTATATCAGAGCATTACATATGGTATGTAATAGCATGTAATATGTATGTATGCAATAGTATGTAATAAGTGTGTAAAAATTAGCTGTGCATACTCTACAGCGGACAACAGTACATTAAAAGTTGTGCTTAACATCGTAACATAAAGAGGAGTTCTGTCTTTGAATATTTCTCCACATAAGCAGATGTTATGTGTAAAAAAAAAAAAAAGTCTAGCTGTTGTTAAGCCTAGGACAAAAGTTCCAGTCAAAACTTTTGCCTGATGGCTATTGTCATTATGCACGGAGATCTTTTTTCTCCCTGTGATGTAAAGCTTAAATGTGAAATCTACAAATTGCATTTCATGTTAACATCTCTACATAATCTAAGAGAAGATTGTACTCTTTAACTGTCCATAAAAAAAACACATTAAGCTACCAGAAAGAATAGTCATTTTTTAAATTTACAGTAATCAATTTTCTGCAAATTCCCTGTATATAGCCATTCTTTCATCACTATGATTTTTTCATCACCGTACTTCTCTAACAGTACTATTCCTTAGCACAAAGAAAGACAATAAAAATTAATATTTCATCAGACTAAACAACCAGATCTGACCAGTTCGCTTGTTATACATATCAGTTAATAGCTTTACAGTGAATATTTAAAATTCAATCAGATTTCCACCTTGTAAACTATTACTGGGCTTCCATGCTAAGTCCTCCTCAGGACAGAAGGCACCTAAAATAACTATAGATTGCTTCTATTAAGAAAATGACACCATCCATTGCAGAATTATGTATACCAAAGTGAGTAGCACATAGAATATTTAGAGATAATATGAATGAAAAGAAAGGGAAGGGGAAGGGGAAGGGGAAG
>JANHZT010007549.1:43298-58140 GCA_032468215.1 Stegonotus admiraltiensis | reverse complement strand
AAGCATTTTTTCTACAACCTCTTTGGCCAAAAAAATGCTTTTAAAAGTAAAAAAAAAAAAGCCTCTGATGATCACGCGGCTCAGCTCAGATCGTCAGAGGGTTTTAAAAGCATTTTTTTACAACATCTTCAGCCGAAGAGGTTGTAGAAAAAATGGTTTTAAAAATAAAAAAAAAAGTTGACCATGCCCAGATTACCCACCACCACCAAGCCACGCCCACAGAACCAGTAGTAACAAATTTTACATTTCACCACTGCTTCTGTTGCCTCCAGTTAATTAGAACTGAGGAATCTTCTTGGATGAGAAGCAAAATTTTTCAAAGGGAACAAAACAAAGAGTGTCCAATTGGCTTTTAGAAAAAGTACCTTTGGGGCACCATGACCTGGATGATTGAGAATTTCCATAGACTTTCTCTCTGTACTCCATCATCATTGGTCTAGAGTCTAAAGTTCTTTTTACTCCTCTAAACACATTTTAGTTTAAAATGCCACCTCTGTTACAGGCAACTGAATTGAAGGGGATGAGCCTTTTTAATAGGGAAAAAATATACCAGATCTACTTGGCGGGGGTAGATGGAAATATGACTGGCTCTAAATTAGCTTTATACCTTGTATCGGACTTAAACACTGTAGAAATACTTTTAAATTTCAAACACAAGTATATCACAGTCCAAACAAACTGAAGCTTTTGCTCCATAAATCTCTTTATTCCAACACTCTCCGTAAAGCACATGAATAAATAAAAAAGAAAAGAAAATACTTGTTCTCATTGATGGTGGGTTTTCTGAGATCTGAACTGGTGAGTAACTTCAGCTGACTGATTGAAATGATTCCCTCCTATGGCAAGTCCCTGGAGAACTATCACTATTAAATTGCAACATTTTCAAGGCCATCCTAATGTGAGGTGGCATTAACCATATCATTAGTCCTTGAATGCTAAAGGCTTTTATTTTTCTCTTCAAAAACAACTGACAACAGGAAGGAGATATAAAGACTCTCCTGGGGCTAGTGTGGATTTAATCTATTACCCCGTGCTGTGATCCAGTTTGGGGATCGGCCATGTAGTCTTACAAATTGCATTGTAAAAATAGGTCTTCCGTGAAGCAGGGAATTTTTTTCCCTTCCAATGAAAATTGCAGGGAGGGGACAGTTGGTGACAATGATAGCCGCAGTATTACAACTTGTTTATTTTCATTGCCAGGTCCTAGTCTGTGGCCCCAATTCCTGCATGTTGTGCTGAATACTTGTGGAAAAATGAAGAAGCTTCACAGTAATTAATGTACTGTAATTAATATCCCAGGCTTGTTCTTTTTTTTTCCTTTCCATTTTCACCGATCCTGAAAAACAGGTTCCAGGTTTGTTGGAATTTGGAATTAAAGGAACAACCCAGGGATTAATGAAATATTGAAACTCTTGGCTTGGTTTGACCTTTCTTAAATAAAGTGCTTTAAAAGAGCTTAGGGAAGTAAATGAAAACAAAATTGATTTTTTTAAAAGTGGTAACCTTACCGTAGTGACTTTGGGGAGAAGTTAAAAGTGAGGAGAGTTTTTAAACTAAGTCTTGAACAACAAGATTTCCCAAAATATATATTTTTTTATTTGGTAGACATTTGAATTCAGCAGTCTGCAATCTGCTTCATTATCATTTACTCCTAACCTAGTACCACTTTTACTTTATTTATCATGGCTTTTGTAACAATCAAAACTGTCTTATTAAAGTGCATGTCCAACACATAGCAATGACAGGCATTTTAATGGCAATATCCCCCCTTTATATATAGATTAAAATTACAGGGTCTTCTGATATTATTAGTTTAGAGAAATCAGAAGGGCTACTGGTTTTACTGAGTAGTGATGAGGAATAAAGGCTTAATGTCTTTCTCCTGTACTTTTTTCTGATTAAAATCCATGACATGCACGCAAACTCAGAGGTAATATTAATTCAGTTTGAGAAATATATTTTCTTAATACTCTTTATATAAGACACAAGCTAGAAGAAAGCTAGAAAAATTAAACTACATTTTTTATCGAAAAATATGGCTAAAATTGTGAAATATTGAGCTTTGAAATCTGTCCAGCACTCACCCCTAGAGGGCAATGTTTGATCATGCATTAGGAAAAAAATAATGATAATTTAAATAATAAATATCATATTTCTTAATGTTAGCTCTTAGATATAGGAATGTTATAGTAGGAAGAGTGCTTAATATTATCCTTTTGCCCTCAATTACATTTAAATGACAGCCAGTGAAGTTGTTTTAAAAAGGTTATATTGGTTGTAAAGTTCTTCTCTCATCATTAATATGATGTACAAACAGAGAACATCTGTTCTAAAATGTGTATACTGATTTCTGTTGAAGAAAAATACCCTCCTCCCTACAGAGTTGACCAATGAATAATAATGCAAAGTATAATGTAAAGCTAAGTGCATTGATGAATCTGGATTTAGTCATGCTTACAAATGACTCACTGAGTTATGATTAATTGAAGTTTGACTTATTTCAATGGATCTGAAGTTCTCTTGCCCTCAGGATTCTTTAGTTCATAGGCTAATATTACATTAATTCCTTTTTGCCTAACCAAGTTTCTTCCTGCCTCTTCTTCCAAACTTCTGTTCATTGCTCTAGATTTCCAAATGAATGGAAGTAGAGTTTCCAAAGGTTTATCATTTGTCATCATCCAGTAAATCAGTGGATGAACGCAGGGGTGGGTTCTAAAATTTTGTACTACCGGTTCTGTGGGCATGGCTTATTTTGTGGCCATGGTTTGATGGTCATGTGACAAACAATTCTTTAGGATTTAGCAGAGGTACTGGTCTACCAGGCTTTTAACTACCCTAACTACCCATTTGTTTTTGGAGCATACCGGTCTACCCATTTGTTTTTGGAGCATTCCAGCCTACCTATTTGTTTTTGGAGTGCACTGGTCTACCCATTTGTTTTTGGAGCACACTGGTATACCACTACACTGCCTTTTACCGCTGATCAGCTGTAGGGTGGCCCTTTGAGCTCCGTGGCAAGAGTTTAAACAGTTTTTTGCTGCTCTGCCACCACCGAGAGCATCAGAAACCACTTTCATGCAGCTTGGCCTCAATTGCCAATCTACCACCACTGAGTGATTTATAAGGAGTGGATCGGTTCTAGCCGATCAGTTGGGAGACTTCTTGGCTTCTCAATTTAACACTAAGGTGTCTTGTTTTGTTTTTTACCATCTTCTTTGTCAAGTAAGTCCTGATTTTTTTTCCTTCTAGCCGATCAGCTGGGACTCGGGAGGCAGCGAATGGATCGGGCAGGGCCAGACAGAGGCGGTAGTTACCGGTTCTCCAAACTACTCAAAATTTCCACTACCGGTTCGCAAGAAGCGGGGCAAACCGGTAGCAACCCACCACTGGATGAACAGCATGTGGGAAGAATCCAATCCTTTTTGCCAGAGTCAAGTCTCGAAACTATGACCACTTAAATGTATCTATGATTCATATATTATATTAAATTATAATGTTGCTTGTTTGGTTCTAGCTTAGCATGACGTGGGTATCCAGACATTAAAGGTCATAATTTAGATTAGCGTTTGGCATGGTTTATAAAATTAGACTAGGTCTGGCTATAATGCCAAATTTTGATTGGGATTTGATTGTGTGAAATAATATTACCTCTAAATCTTTTTAATGTACATTTCATTTACTATCATGTAACCATTTGTCAATGATAAACTTTCCTTTCTTCTGAAATTAAAGCTGTGCATTTCAAAAATGAATATAATCTCCACACTGGATCTAAGATAGTATACCATTGTACAATAGCCATATTGCTGATTTTTTTCCATCTTTTCTCATCATTGGTGGTATCTATTAGCTTGAATCGCATGGATCTGACAGGACAGAACATTGTGTATTATGTTCATATGTGTATGTTTGGCTACCTAGTTTCCGTGAAAGTTATGCAATGAAAACAGCTTCTGTGTTTGGTTCCTTGATCCTTTTGTTTTTAGATTGGAATTTGATTTCAGCACCATGGGTTGCCTTTCAGCCTCCAGAAATTTGCAAACTATGGCAAAAATGTGTGCCATAGTTTGGGGGAGGGGAGAGGCTTTACTATAATCCTAGCAAGCAAGGAAAAGGGATATGTATCAAATGCTGTTTTGACTATTCCAAAGCACCCTTCAGAAGTAGACCCACATATAAAAGGGCTTGGAGTGTGTTAAGGACAAGTGTAAAATGCCACTTTTATTATTGTTACAGAAACACCCACCAAGAAATGCATGCTACTGCTAAGTCATCACCCTGTAAGAGCTTGCTTAGCTGTGATCTCATGAAAGGAGCCTCCTGCTTCCCTCCCCTTTAATCTTGGTTTATTGTTAGCATTAATCCCTGTAGACCTGTAGGAGCTGAACAGGCAAGTCAGAGAACAGAAGTTCCTTCGTTTTGGTCTGGGGGTAAGTCGATCCTATTTCCTTGACAACCATTTAGGTTCTGTGTCTGTTTTGTCAAAACTATGATGTGCATTCTGCTCAGTCTGTTTCAGAGCGTGTTTGCTGTTTTCATTATTTACAGACTGCTTTGCTGATTTTGTATCCCAGCATAATACTTTACTCTGTCCTTTTGCTTACGGTTGAATAAACTGTGGAACGAGGTGAATCACAGGGCTAATAAATCTTTGCAAATGCTTGTAACAATTTGAACATTAATATCGGAAGTAATTTTGAGTTCCTTTTTCAACGACCTCTAGCAAAATGCATTCCTTTACCATGGTCTCTTCTTGTTTACTATATGGATTAAGTTTTTTTTTTTAGCATGTAATCAGTTGGAGATATATATTGGAGACTGCAGTTTTCTTAGTAATTAGGATGATGGAACAAAGGGCTGTGTTAATGGCATTGAATTTTAGATGAACTATTATGTGTTATAATACAAATGATTTGCTTAACCTCCACTATCTCTTTTGAGTAATATATTAAGAATCACAAAAGGGGGAGGAAAAATCACAAAAGCTTTATTTTGCTTTTCTTCCCATTTCAACTTTGACTGAGTTAATTCCTGTGTTTCTGTAGTTTTATTAATATATCCTTTCAGAAGCATATGCTTCACAGTTTGTGCTATAAGATATGAATGCTGAACAATTGTTATCAGTGAAATATTTATCCATATTATTAGATTGTATTGCATGACACATTTGTCTCTGTATCAAACCGAGTTAAGCAAGTCATATTATACTACTTTGTCTGGGAGAGGTAGAAGTAGGAAGTTAAGCTTCTGTCATCTCTTTATGCAAAATATATGCATCCAGATTGAGACCAAGAGGGAACAGTTTGAATTCCTATGTAGTCTTAATAAGTAGTAAAATGCATTAATGGATTGTCCCAAAGGTGCTTTTTCAAAAGGTAACTGGACTTTCTTTGTTTTTTACTTGAAAATGTTTCTCTTCGCATCCAAGAAGCTTCTTCAGTTCTGAAGAACTGAAGAAGCTTTTTGGATGCGAAGTGAAACTTCTTCAAGGAAAAAAACAAAGTAAGTCCAGTTGCCTTTTGAAAAGCATCTTTGGGACAACCATGACATGGCTGACTGAGAATTTCTATAGACGCATTAATGTATTGTGAGATTTTTACCTCTATATAAGGCTCTAAGGATCGCTTGTTTTAGAATAAAGTTTGGTAGACTCTTTGTACCACTTCATGGGTATTTGATTTATTAGGGCTATGAAGGTATACAATTAATTGTCTATTCTTAGACTGACACATAGGACTTGGCAGGAGTATTTTGCAAGTCATGTCTCTTTCTGTGTCTTTCTTAAATCTGTTCTCTCTATAATTTAATGAACTTATATTACATGCAGACTATGAAATAAATAACATAATTTATTTCCTGGTTCTATATTTTCCCTCAGTTTCTTTCCTGGCTGGGCCATCTCTTATGTGGTATCATTAGCTATAGTTTCTTTTAGTGCCAACCAAACAACAGTGAAATAGAAAAATGTGGATGGGTTCAATATATTATATTACATGCTTAAAAATGTTTTCTGATTTTACTCAAAAAACCTAACACATTCAACAATGTAAATGAACATCATGCATATTTTCAAAATGGGTGACAGGAAAAAAGAAGACAAAATGGAAACTCTGCTTTCTCCCAAATGCCTTCTTATATATTCTCTCACATGTTAATTCCACATGTTTAGGAATCATCAAGATATCAATGTCAGATGGCATACTGCTAACTAGACCAGTAATTATACTTCCGCACAATCTGCTTCATTCACAGCTTCCTTATTTCATGCCTGATGATCACATTGGTTTCTTGGTTGCTCATCTTTTTTGCTGTTCATTTCAGAAGCTTAATCAAAGTAACTGTTAGAGCTTAGCCTTATTTAACACCCTGGTGATTAACAGGCCACATTGCTGACTAAGGCTACCGTAACTGGACCACAAAAAAGCCCACTAAGATCTAAGCTTGTTCTGTTTCCCTTTGCTGCCACCTAATGGTCATCTGGATTTCTGCATTCCAGTTATGATACCTAGACTGGGGACAATTTGTTTTTACCAATGCTTGTTCTGTATATTGTGGACAGAACTATCATTACAAATCTATTTCTAAAATAAACTAATGGAATAAACAGTTGTGAAATAGCTACCTTCTAGAAGTTGCCAACTTTAACTGGGTTGGCATCTTTTTTCTAAAATGGGTTATTCATGAACATAATGTTACAATTATCATGAGAATTAAGCCACCACATCAAATTATCCTAGATTTTCTAAGATGAACATTCACCAATAGCTGACTATGAAATAAGTTGTCCTATTATGAAATAAATGGCATAAATATGTATTTAGATTAAGATGTCAGGCTTTACTCATAGCAGTACTAGTTTAAGTATACCGCTCTCAGAAAATGCTTTTATTGTTGATACCACTACCTTTAATGAACAGACATTAGTAAACAGACGACTGGAAGATCTACAACATCCCACATTTCTTTCTCCTTCCATCATCAAAAAAGACTGAGAGCCATTTGTTTTTTTCAAAAGTAAGAGCTGGTTGGCGCCTGTGTGTTGCTATTATAGCTGACATGTCTCCTGATTCTCACTTAACTCTTCTTTTTAAATGGGAGTAAGTAAACAGACCAAGAAGTCACAGTTTGGCACAACTTCCTTATTGCATCCAATAAGTCAGGAAAGGGAAGTGCTTCTGAAACCAGGGCTATCTCTAACAGAAGAAGATAATGTGCAACCAGCTGCATTAATGAAATGGTAGTATTTCTACTTGTTCTAGAACAGGGGTGTCAAACTCAAGGCCCAGGGCCCAGATCCGGCCCACAGAGTGCTTAGATCTGGCCCACGGGGTCACCCTGGAAACAGTGAAGGACCAGCCCACAGTACCTGAGAAAATGGAGTTCACGAGGGTTGTGTGCATCCCACCCAAGCTTTTTTTTCGCAGGCAGAAGGTTGCAGGGGCCATCACAGGTGAAAACAGAGGTTGAGAGTCCGTTTTTGCTGGCAGAGTGCTCAGGCCACCATAGGCAACCCTGACATGAATGACATTGAGCTGGCCACACCCACCCTGGCTGTGCCCATCCTGGCCACCCAAGGTCAAATACAACCCTGATGCAGCCCTCAACGAAATTGAGTTTGACACCCCGGATCTAGAATAATTATTTTAAATCCTCAGTTTAAATCCAAATATTATTAGTATGCAAAGTAAATTGGAATGCTCGTTCTGTTTTAGTGATGCATTTTCTTTCATTCATTCATAGATTTCATATACATACATACATACATACATACATACATACATATGTTTTCTGAGGTTTTCGCAGGTGTTTGTATGTAGGTCTTTGGTTGTTTATAATCCAGTCAGACCTGTAAAAGCTTCTTGGATGAGAAGTAAAACGTCTTCAAAGAAAAACAAGGAAGTCCAGTTGCCTCCTGAAAAGCACCTTTGGGACAACCAGGACAAGGGTGAAATGCTCCCGGTTCGGACCGGATCGCCTGATCCAGTAGCGATGGCGGTGGGTGGTTCAGAGAACCAGTAGCAAAAATCACTGTGCCCCACCCACCATGCTGAGCTGAGCCGCATGATCATCAGAGACTTTTTTTTTTACTTTTAAAAGCATTTTTTCTACAACCTCTTGCAATGAAAAAATGCTTTTAAAAGTAAAAAAAAAGCCTCTGATGATCGTGCTACTCAGCTGAGATCGTCAGAGGCTTTTCAAAGCATTTTGTTCTGCAACCTCTTGATAGAAGAGGTGTTAAAAAAAATGCTTTGAAAAGTCTCTGACGATCCCAGCTGAGTTGCCTGATTGTCAGAGAGGCTTTTCAAAGCATTTTTTAAAAAGCCTCTGTGATGATCCCAGCTTAGTTGTCTGATTGGCAGAGGCTTTTCAAAGCATTAGTAAAAATGCTTTGAAAAGTTAAAAAAAAAAGTTGGCCACATCCACCCACTCATATTACCACCACCAACCCACCAGGCCACACCCACAGAACCAGTAGTAACAAATTTTACATTTCACCCCTGAACCAGGACCTGGATGACTGAGAATCTCCATAAACAAACTTGGTACTTTCAAATATTGTCAATAAACCACTTCATTTTTTGCATTCTGCTAAATGTGTCAATCCAGAGAAATATATAAAGAAAAGCAATTCTTATCAAGATTTGGAATCTAATAGTTGACTAGGGATCCACACAGTTTCAAACATATTGGCTTTGAAAGGGTTTATAGACTGAAAATGTCATTCTTTAGCAGCCGAGTCCATTTTTCTTTCACCATGCTTCAATTAATCTTTGATGTCTGATTCTGGGGCACTCGAAAATTGTGTAACCCTGGTCATTATAGGTGGCAAATATTACTTCAGTGGGAAATGAAAGCCTTAACTACTTGCCACAAAAACATATTTTTTTCTTCCTCTTTTTTTTCCTGTGCAGTAGTGATTTCCTCTTCAAAATGTTCCTCTTGTTAACAAAAGACTCCATTTGGCCATTGGCAAATGCAGTCATGTGTATACAGGCTTTTGCTATTCCTGAAAAAGGAGAAGGTGTAGGAAGAGTGATGGTGTTTCAGCCTTTGAGCAATGTTGGGCTTTGCACCCAGCTCCATCTTCCAATTCAGTGTGTTTGCTCACAACAGGACATTTCCAGGGCTTCCATTTAGAAGTGCTTTCAGAACGCTCTTTAATTGCACAAATTATTGTTAAGTATAGCTGAAAAAAACTCCTGATATGTTTGCATTTTGTCTCATAAAGGGCTTCTACCTGTGTAAGCCAAATGTAGCCATGGTGATAAATGGAGTTACTGTGAAGATCTGAATTCAGTCTGGAAGTAAGAGCTCCCTGGAAAATCTATAGCTAATGGTGGTGGGACAATATAATATTTCTCTAGATTGTTTTGCAGAAGAAAAGGATTAAAATTAGTCAACATCTTGATCTGCCTAGGCTTGAGAAAACATGCAGCATCTGTTGTTTTCATTTAATTTCTATTTAATTCTCAGATCAAAGAAGAACAACTTTGTAAACTTCCTCAACACATTTACACTAAGGCAAGGGTAGCAACTAATAGAGTGCAGCCTTGTTCCTTCCTATTCATATTTCTGCTAGTCTATTCATTAATTTATTTAATATTGATTTCCACAAAATGCCAGTCTCCAAGCATACACAAACAGTACAGCATCGTGTAGCCTTTCCTTCTACAGATGATGTGTCAATTCCTTGAAGGTCTTTAACGTTGCAATCTTATGCTTGGAAATAAGCTCCTTAATAAATGCAGAAAAATCAGGCGCGCATTCCCACAAATTACCTGCCAGTCTGCTGATCAGTGAAGCAGCATAAATTTTGCCCGCTGGTTGATACCAGGCTTCTTTGGACATTTCCTGTCAAAGGATGCATCAAGCAGTTTCACCTTTAACTGTTCACATTTAAATACTATGCACCTGATATTTAATGAAGGCAGTACTAGTTTTATATTGAAAGTATGATGCAAAAACAAGTACCTGGTAAACAACCTATGATCATGATGGTGAACCTATGGCACGCATGCCACAGGTGGCATGCGTAGTCACATTGGGGGGCACGCGAGCTCAGCTCCGGCACGCATGTGTGCACCAGCCAGCTGATTTTCGGGTGTTTTGAGCCCATCAGAAATAGTGAAACGGGCCGTTTCCTGCCTCTGGAGGGCCTTAGGGGGTGGTGGGGAAGGCCCATTTTTCTCTCTCCTCAAGCTCCAGAGCCTTTCTAGAAGTCTGGGGAGGGTGAAAACGGCCTTCCCCTCCCCCCTGGAGGCCCCCCAGAGGCCAGAAATGGCCTGTTTGCCAACTTCCAGTGGGACTGGAAGGCCCATTTTTGCTGTCCCAGGCTCCAGAGCTTTTATAGGAGTCTGGGGAGGGTGAAAAAGGCCTTCCCTCCGGCCCGGAGGCCCTCCGAAGGCCGGAAATGGCCCATTTGCCCTGTTTGCACAGGGGTGGGATGCATAGAATTATGGGTATGGGCACACATGTGGGCAATCCCCCCCCTTGCTCCTGGCACGCGATGGCAAAAAGGTTAGCCATCACTGACCTATGAGATTCATTCTTAAAAAGCACCCATTTTAAAAAGAACTTGGATAGAAAAACTAACACTATTATCAATCAAAATTCTTAATGCTTTATTGATGTTTAAGATGCATAGTAACATCCAAACCTAAGCATTGACAATTCCCATTTATCAAATTCTTACAAGCACTCCCCAAAAGACAAATGTTTAATGCTATGGATATACCTGCCCTTCAGTTTGTATTAAAGTAACACTTGGGTTTATGTTTCTTTCAGATTAGTCCAGCATTAGGATTTATAAACTGATCAGTTAAGCGGCTATAAAAATAATAATCTGTGTAGCTTTATCTGCATTTTCATTTGATCTAGCGGAAATAGACGATGGATCCAGTCCCCATTTTGGACTGGAGGTGCCATATACAAAAGAACGAAAGGCTATTCTACCATCTTATCCACTTAGGATTTTAGGATATATGCAGATGTATTTTTATATGTTTTTTTAAAAAAAATAAAGATTTATTTTAAAAATAATTTCATATGAAGAACTTTTTTGTAAACTTACTTTGGGGGAAAGACCAAGCTTTCTTCTCATAGCAATAGTCCTGATTCAAAAAAGAGCTTTACTTCCCTCCTCTCCCATCACCATCATGAATTACAACCAGGAAAAGAAAAGAAATAGGTAGCACAAAATATATTTTAATTATCATGTAGTTTTGATCTAAGCCTCCTATTTGAGTGTTTATATGTGAAATGCTTTAATTTAATTACTGTTTGAAGAAAGGTTTATTCTGTATTGTTATTGTCTGACTTTGCCCATTCTTTTTTCACAATGAATCTGGTCTGTACATTTTATTCAATTTGCAATTATATAATCTGTTTCAGTATGTGTTAGCACTGAATTCTAACGGTAGACTATTAACTTTGATGAGCAATAAGATTACACAATCTTTAGAAGCAACTGTAAACTACAATCATTACTACCTAATGACTGTGTTAGCATCTAATATCCCTGAGTTTTACATTTGGTATAAAATGTGGGTCAATCCTAATAAAAATAGCAGCCTAATTATTATGGCACACTTTATTGCGATTAAAAGGAATGGAATTTAGATTTTTCTATGTGATTTCCAAATTAACTTTACTAAGTACATTAATGCTAGTGCTAAGTACATTAGCCTAATGTATTTTATGATGATAGTCCTATATGCTTTGTCACAATGAATAACAAGAACCAGCCATCTAGAATAATAGCAGCAATTATTTTATCATCACCGTAAAATAATCCTACTTTGAAATTTTCAAATCAACATTGTATTTTCTAAAACCTCTGAATCACCAGATCTAAATTTCCATATTCCAAAATACAGAATACTCAGGAACATTTCTGACTCTCAGTAAGAGTTAGAAGTTTAGATGACAAGTCTTTTGATGATTTAAAGCTTCATAGTGCTGAAAACCCTCCTGGGGCTTACAGCTGGGTCTTACAAGTGTTAGGAAATGCTACCCATTAACACAAGAGAGTAGTTCAGGCCCTCAAAGAAAAATAGGATAGATGATGACAGTATCAGCATTGTTTTATCTCTACTCAGAACAATTCCAGAGCATGGATCAAATTGTAGAAATTAAAAGCGGTAAACCAGTGGTAAACAATTATCACTGATTATTACAATCAGTAGTACATTTACCACTGTAAACAATTACAGAGGTAGATTCTTTTCTGCTGGACTGCAGATTGTGTTAAAATCTGCTAAAGATGCCAGAAATCTGACACCGAAAAATGTGAGAATTTACTAATGTGTTGTCATTAATAACTGTTTAGAATAATGGTCCTTCAACCATTATTATATCCTTTCAGAAATTTCAGCTTTAACTCTGGAGAAGATGGGTTGCAAACAAGAGGATGACAGCACTTCCTGGAAGAAACCGACTGCCAACATCAGAAAAACATTCATTTTCATGGAAGTACTTGGATCGTAAGTGTTTGTTGTTCCTTGTTATTTTTATTATTCACACGATTTCATTTCTAGCTGTTCCAAAGTTCCAGGCTCCTTTCAGGAGCAGCTAAAAAGTGAAGTGTGAAGGAGCTTTGGGTACTTTGGGGAAGATTCTTCTTCACCGAAGGTTGTGCTTCAACTCAGATACTTTACCTCACATGGTGTTCATACAGGGTAAGGGAACCAATCTGAGGAATGTGAGGTAAAGTTGGTTTCATGTGAAAAGTTAGATGGGGCAGGAAAGACTATAAAAGAAGAGTAAAGCTTTTCAGATATTGCCCGTTTCCAGTTAATGTTAGACCCTATCAACCTGGCCTGATATCAATTAAAATTTCATCCAGTCTAAAAGTATAAGAAGGCAGAAACTTGGAGAAAGAAGGTCCACAATGCTTCATGCTACAATAAACAGCACCCTATCACCATTTCCCTCTCTTCTAACTGCATTAGTCTCCATCAGACAATGAAGTAGAGTCTTATCGTACTTTAAAATGAACGTATTTATCATTGCATAACCATGGTATACTTCTGAGGCATCTGATGATATATATGGTGATCCATAGCAGGTTATGCAACAATAAATGCATTAACTTTTAAAATGTCATAATGTCTTTCTTTCTTTATTAATAGTTTTCCAGCACATTAGTATCCATGGTTATTAGGTTGCTTACTCTTATGCTTCCTTTAAGAATAACAATGTCAGCTCTTAAGCATATGTAGCTGAGAGATTAATTTTTCTCTTCCAGAACTGTTTTATTTCTGAAATTCTTCTTGCTCATCAAACCAATCATCTTGTATGTTTTCTTTTAAAAAAACACTCCATTGGCTCTGCAGTTGGTCTCTTGATTATGATTACATAGCTGAACGGTCAAAAGATTCTCCTTCACACTTTGCATCCACTTTATTTCTCTCTTGACATTGAAGTGACTTCAATATTGTATCATAAATGTCATTTTCCTCCTCCCTGAAGCCAACAAGGGGCCTGAGCATCCTATCAATTAGCTTTTTCCACAACTGTTGTTTGATCATAATGGACTTTTAAAAGCATTCCATTCACTGTATGACATTTTCTTTTTATAAACACTCCAAATATCTAAAGAATGACTCAAAATGCTTTTTAAAATGCTTCAACTCTACTGCAGTTCTGCATTTATTTACAGCTCTAATCAGAACACATTTCTGAAATGTTGGGAATTGCCTTGGAAGAATGCAGTGTGGTATATTGATTTGGGTGCTAAAAGAGCACTAGGAAGACCCAGATCTTAGTCCATTCTCAGCTTTTAGAAGCTCCCTGAGTAACTGGACAAGAGTCATTTTCTCTCAGCCAACTTACCTCACAGGGTTATTCTTATGGGGGAAAGCAGGAGAAAGGAGGGGCATTCTTAACACCTTCCACTCCATGATGTTTGGATCCAAAAAATATCTGAAATAAAATAAATATCAGGAACAATTGGAATTGTAATTTGAAAAGATGTCAACTACTTGATCTCTCTGATAATTTATATTCATCTTAAAATTGTTGAAACTAAAACAAAGATTTAGTCTGGTTCATATTGTCAGATGATGCAATCTGAATTCATTTCCTTCTCTGATATGTAGATATGAACAATGAGAGAGAAGGATGAATTGTGGCAGCTGGGAGGTCTCTCCAACTATGGTGTCCAGGTGCTGTGAGACTAGAAGCTCCACCATAACTAGTGAAGGAACACTAGGCACCATAGCCCATCTCTAGAACTGGCTGTTAGTATTACAAGGTAGTATGGAGGAATCCCATTGTCTCATGTATTCCCAGTGCATCTTTCATTTTTACCATTTCATAGCACTTTTCCTTTCCATTCCATTCCTATTTTGACAGTGATAAGAACGGAATTATTAGCTTTCAAAGAGGTACCAGCTTTGATGGCACCATGGCTGATCCAGCCTTCAGTAGTATAGTTATTTTTTTCAGTTCATTAAGTCACATCCCATGAGCTAAACTCAAGCCAGATGTGTTATTGACAGATTATTGGCCATTCTGCATGGGGAGCTGCTACTACAATAAAAATACTGTATTTTTCGGAG
Source organism: Stegonotus admiraltiensis (assembly GCA_032468215.1). Taxonomy (NCBI): domain Eukaryota; kingdom Metazoa; phylum Chordata; class Lepidosauria; order Squamata; family Colubridae; genus Stegonotus; species Stegonotus admiraltiensis. Next base: position 43,579 of record JANHZT010007549.1, on the reverse strand, counting down.
TATAAGACATACTTTTTTCCCTCCTAAAAGAGGCTGAAAATTTGGCTGTGTCTTATACTCCAAATGTAACTCCGCCCACCTGCCATCCCCCACCCTTTGGCCTCTGTGTGTCCTCTTCCTGGCTGCAGAGATTGCCACTGACAATGGCTTGTGTTTTTGGACTCCGTGCATCACATTTTCAGCCTCCAAACACTCTGTTTGAGAGCCCTTCAAGGCTGCAGGGATCGCCAAAGTACATCACCACCGATTGCTGCCCGAAAATGTGATGCATTTGGAGGCTG
>JANHZT010007549.1:13593-28972 GCA_032468215.1 Stegonotus admiraltiensis | reverse complement strand
TTTCTTTCTTTCTTTCTTTCTTTCTTTCTTTCTTTCCTTCTTTCTTAAGAATGTCAACTTTCCCTGGCTGAGAGTTTTCACGCACATTACCCATGGTGGCGCAGTGCTGACTGCCAGCTGACTGCAATTTGGCAATTCAAATCCAGCAGGCTCAAGGTTGACTCAACCTTCCATCCTTCCAAGGTGGGACACCTATGACCTGCTTTCAAAATGTCAGATATGTTCAGTAACCCTCAAATGTTAAGGAACCTGCTCTAAGAGGCATGGTGGAACAGTTGTTAGAAGGCAGTACTGTAGGCTACTTCTGCTGACTGCCAGCTGACTGCAGTTTGGCAGTTCAAATCTCATCAGGCTCAAGGTTGACTCACCCTTTCATCCTTCCAAAGTCAGTAAAATGAGGATCCAGATTGTTGGGGGCAATATGCTGACTCTATAAACCATTTAGAGAGGGCTGTAAAGCACTGTGAAGCAGTATATAAGTCTAAGTAATATTGCTATTGCTGTTATTGACTACAACATCCATCAATTCCGCCTAGATGAGAATAACCCAATAAAACCTGAAGGCATTAGTTTGAAGATATTTCCAAGGATATACTCTAATTTATGATGAACACCGAATCTGGATTAATACTAAGATGCCATCTCTAAGGCTATATACATGTTATTCAAAAGCCAATGTTCTTTCTTCTCTGGAGCATAATTATGTTTGGGTAGAAAACTTGCCTGTTCCATTGGCAACTGACATCCATGATGAGCTCCTGGAACTTCTCATTCTCTTTTATAATTTTGGACTATAGCTACAATGAGCTATGTATAGTTCACAATTGCCTTATATTAGATATCTATCTACTGATCAATCTTTTTGAATTTGCACAGAAAATGAATATAAATGTCTTTTGTCTTTTTCTCTCTCTTTTCCAATTTAATTTAGCCTGTGTGGATACCCTCCTTTCTATGAAGAAACAGAGTCCAAATTGTTTGAGAAGATCAGAGAAGGATACTTCGAATTTGACTCTCCATTTTGGGATGATATCTCTGAATCAGGTATTTGTAAGCCTGGGAAAATCTCTGCTAGAATTGGGTCTACAGATGAGTATATACCATAATTAGGCAACTATTGAGTAGTCAGGAGCTTTTTTAAAGTATGTGTTTAATGATTTGGGGAAACTGCTCTGATTCCTGGAACTGCTCTGCCATGGTTTTGATAGATGTGTGTGTGTGCGTGGCTGAGCAGGGGACAAAAGCTGTTCGAAGCATATGCAAGATGTTCTGTGATGCTGTATCCCATTGAAGCATTTGAAGGTGCAGATGTTCTTTCAGAACCTGCAGCACAATTAATCATGTTGATCATTATCAGATGTCTCCTTGTTTCTAATAGATTTTGCTTGAATAATTGAAAATAAATTGATACAATGAATCTTAAGTATGCCCTCTTTTTAGAAGAAACAGTTTGGTAAAGGAGATTCTAATAATATGCACATGTTTTGGAACTCAATGCCATCTTTTTATATTGGCTAGAGGTGCATGTCATCAGTTTGATCCCTATTACTCAAACCTAATGCTCTGGCAGATTGGTTTTGGCTTCTGGCTTTTGTGCTAAAGCCGCTTTCTCTGTTTCCTTCTCTTTTTATTCCTTTTAAACAGCCAAAGATTTCATTTCTCATTTACTCGAGAAGGATCCAAATAAGAGATTTACCTGTGAGAAAGCCCTCAGGCATCCCTGGTGAGATTAATAATGTTATTGCATTTTTTTAAAAGTGCAATTCTGTGATACACTGAGAAATTTTGTAATTGTATTCACGTGGAATTAGCAGTGGATCATAAAATATAATTGACTTCTCTGATATTTTTGTTTGAATTAATTAGTATGGAGGACAATGTGCATAGGAAGCAATTATATGCTTTAGACTTTAGGTGTCTTAGACTTCAAAAGAGCTGATTTCAACAAATGTAATGAGAGCTTGGGAAGGATTACATGGATGAAAATCTTAAAGGGCAAAATAACTCAAGAAGCTTGGGGAACTCTGACAAATGTGATTATAAAAGCCCAGTCCAGCACAATACCATGGAAAAAGAAAAATAAGAATCCAAGCAGAAACCAGCATGATTGCATAATGAACTACGACTTGCAAAAAATAAATAAAGTTTTTTTTAACATGTAAAAAACAAGAAAAAAGTCAAGGAAACAATTCACTAATGGGAAAAGATAGCAAAGGGCAGCAGGGTGAAAGCAGAGCTACTTAATTGATTCTTTGCAATTGTCTTCACCAAAGGGAAGAAAATAGCCCAACCTACCAAAAAACAGAACCATAAAAGACAGACTAGGAATTCAAATTAAATTAGGTAAGAAAATGGTAAGATAATGCTTGTTCATCCTAGACAAGTTCAAATCACCAGGACCAGATGGATTACATCCCAGAAGGACCTGGCAGACATGATCTCAGAACCATTGAACCATATCTTTCAAAAATCCTGAAGCAATGGAGAACTATCAGAGGAATGAAAAAGAGCTAACGTGGTTCCCATCTTCAAAATGGGGAAAAAATGGATCCAGGAAACCATGGACCAATCAGCCTGACATCTATAGCTGGGAAGATCCTGCAAAAGATAGTCAAGCAACAGACCTGTGAACACCTAGAAGCAAGCAAAGTCATAACCATAAGCCAACATGGGTTTGTCAAAAAAAGAGCATTCCAAACAAATCGTACTGCATTCTTTGACAAAGTAACTAAATTAGTGGAGCAGCAAAATGCCATGGACAAATTATACTTGGATTTCAATAAGGCATTTGACAAAGTAGATTGCAACCTACATCTTGGTAACTTTGAAAAATGTGGGATAGACAGCATCACTACTAGATGGATTTATAACAGGCTGACAAACTGCACTCAATGTGTAATCCTCAATGGAACTCCATTTACATGGAGAGAAGTATGCAGTGCCATATCCCAAGGTTCTGTTTGAGCCACAGCACTCTTCAAAATCCTCAAATGTATATGATTTAGATGAGGGAATAGAAGGGGAACTCATCAAATTTGCAGACAACACCAAGCTGGCAGAAATAGCTAACACCCCAGAAGACAGGCTCAAAATTCAAAAGGATCTTGACAGACCTGAACATTGGGTTCTAGCTAACAAAATGAAATTCAGTGGTGAAAAAAATTTGTTTTACACTTAAGCAAGAAAAAACAAATACACAGGTATAGAATATCGGGCTCAACAGCAGTAACTGCAAGAGGGATCTAGGAAACCTAGTGGACAATCATTTAAATATGAGACAGCAGTGTGCTGCAGCCACCAAAAAAGCCAATTAATAGAGGGATACAATCAAGATCACATGAAGTGTTAATACTCCTTTATAATGCCTTGGTAAGACTGCATTTGGAATATTGCATCCAGTTTTGGTCACTATGATATAAAAAATGTTGAGGCTCTAGAAAGTGTGCAGAGATGATTAGGGGGCTGGAAGCTAAACCATATGAAGAATGGTTGCAGGAATTGGATATGTCTAGTCTAGTGAAAAGAAGGACTAGGGATGACATGATAGCAGTGTTCTAATATCTGAGGGACTGACATAAAGCACCTGAAAACAGGACAAGAAGCAATGGATGGAAACTTATCAAGGACAGAATCAGCTAAAACTAAGGAGAAATTTCCTGACAGTGAGAACAATTAACCAGTGGAATGGCTTGCCTCCAGAAATTGTGGATGCTCCATTACTAGAGATTTTTAAGAAGAGATTGGACAGCCATATGTTGAAATGGTATAGGGTCTCCTGACTCAGCAGGAGATTGGACTAGAAGACCTCCAAGGTCCCTTACAATTCTTGTATTCTGTTATATGCCTTTACTGAAATTATATGTAAGAGATGACATGGCACTAAGTGATGATTCCCTACTCAATACTCATTATGGTCAGCCATAATAGTTCAATTAACTAATGTATACCTTTAATAGATGGTAAATAGAACTTCTGGAAGTTATGGTAGACCTTTTTAGTCTTAGCAAGATGAATAATATGACAGATTTCACTCATGACTGAAAAGATAAGTGAAATAGAAAGTAGAAATGGGTGTTAACATATTCTGCAGTCATCAAAGGATGGTCACAGAAAAAGAAAATTCTACAAAAAGTGAGAAGGATAATCCAATGTTTAATACTAAATTTATTTATTTATTTATTTATTTATTTATTTATTTATTTATTTATTTATTTATTTATTTATTTATTTATTTATTTACTTACTTACTTACTTACTTACTTACTTACTTATCAAACTTTTATACCACCCTTCTCCCGAAGGACTCAGGGCGGTGTACAGCCAAAATAAAAACATAATAATACAAAACTTAAAAACAGTTTAAAATTAATTAAATAGATTGGCCGAATAATTTAAAAATATAATTAAAACAACCCATTAAAAACCTACTTTAAGCCAGCCCTGCTCGGTGAAATAATAGTGTTTTCAGGCCCGGAGGTCAGGAATCCGACATATCTCTGAGGGGAACTCGTTCCAGAGGGCAGGGGCCCCCACAGGGAAGTCCCTCCCCCTGGGGGTCGCCAGTCGACACTGTCTGACCAACGGCACCCTGAGGAGACCCTCTCTGTGGGAGTGCACTGGGCGATGGGAGGCTGTTGGCGGCAGAAAGCGGTCTCATATATACCCCTGTCCTAAGCCACAGAGCACTTAAATAACATAGGCAATCACCTTATGATACATGTAAGTACAATTTTCATCAGCATCTTGGCTTAAACTAATCAAAAAGAGAAGCAATCTGGAATTAAGGAGAAACTTCCTAATAGTGGAATAGCTTGCCTTCAGAAATTGTGGGTACTCCATCACTGGAAGTTTTTAAGAAGAGACTAGACAGACACCTGTCTGAAATGGTATAGGTTGTCCTGTTTGAGCAGGGGGCTGGACTAGAAGACCTCCAAGGTCCTTGCCAGCTAGTTCTATTCTATTCTATTAAAAGGTTCTGGAAGAGTCAGCCTGTACAAAATCAAAAACTTTTTTTAAAAAATACTTGCATCTGGCATAATAACTGTTCTTGGAACTGTGCAAAGCTTCAAAGGGGTAGTCACTTTAGCAATGGTTTGAATTGTAAAAATTTTACAAAGTAGAACAGTCTACTATAACAGCAAAATACCCACTTATTTTACTTTACCTTATTCTTGAGTTTTCCCTACCTCCCAATAGTGCATGCAAAAATCTCTGCTGATTCCTGGAAACGCAGGTGAAGGCTTCAAGCTGATACAAGTCACCTTATCAAGTACAATCTAGTTGTCTCTGCAGTACAATCAAAACTATGCTGCCTTTGCAAAAGTATCTTTTTGAGACAAACCCAAACCACTCATACATAGAAAGATGTCAGCTAGAAGTTACAAGAATGCAAAATGTATCCCTCACAAACACCATCTGTCTACATGCCTGTTTTCCTCTTACTTAATTTGCAGGATTGATGGAAACACGGCCCTCTACTGTGACATCTATCCATCTGTCAGTGTACAGATCCAAAAAAACTTTGCAAAAAGCAAGTGGAAGGTAAGTAACCTGATGTCGCTGTCCTGGGATTTCTTGCTCTTGGGCTTTTCTATGGAGCTAAAATTTCCATTAGGGCTTTCACTTCAGAAGCCCCACTTAATAATACTACCCAGGTAACTACGCATTTAATACAATTTTGGCTGTGCCATATGGGTCAAAGTATAAAATGAATTTCCTCAGTGGATACAGAAATATTTGGCAATTTGTTATATAAAGCATTATATATTAAGGGTTGTTATGTAAAGGGTTATATAAAGGGTGGGGGCACAATGGCTCAGTTGTTAAAGATGCTCAGCTTGTCAGCTGGAAAGCTGGCAGCCTGAGCTCAAGACCCGTGCACTGCGCAACAGGGTGAACGCCTGTTCCTTGCTCCAGCTCCTACCCATCTATCAGTTCGAAAGGATGCAAATGTGAGTAGATTAATAGGTATCACTTTGGTGGGAAGGTAACAGCGTTCTGTGCACCTTTGGCATAGAGTCATGCTGGCCACATGACCACAGAAACTGTCTTCAGACAATGAAGGCTTCTGCCAAGAAATAAAGATGAGCATCTCCCCCCTAGAGTTGGATATGACCAGACAAGGGAAATCTTTATCTTTTATATAAAGGGTAGCAAATAGAAAAGGCTGTCATCAATTTCAAAAGATCCATCTCTCTTGAAAAAATCATGACATCTTCACTGCATCATTTAGACTGCAGAAATGGGTGGGCGGAGGACCATTGGATGCTTGTTTCTTTTCTCCTTTTTTAGGTTATTTTTTTAGGGTGGAGGGTTCTTACTACATATTATTTCTTCAGTGTATTGTGAGTTACCCAGTGTCATTCAGATTTGATGATTGATAGAGATAAGAGATATAAGTTTTAAATGCCCTTACTAGGAAGCAAGCTCCATTGAACATAGGATTATTTGATCTCAAACAAGCTTGCATAAAATTGCACTGCGTGTATTCCAAGCGCTTTTGTAAATTTTTGTTGCAGAGGCAGACAAAATATTTTGTAACTGAGTTGCAAGTTTATAAACATTTACTTTAACTGCCAGGGCATCAGGGAGCATTTTGATGTCATAGAGTACTTTTAAGCCCATTTTTTTCATCTTGAGAATAGTGGGAAATCTGTTTTTAGCTGGCCATGTCAGAGTAGATTGCAAATTCCTGTTAAGACACTCTTCCACAAGAGGTGTAACAACAATAAAATATAGACCTGAATTACATTGATCAAATTTCAAAAGTCACTAAACGGTCAGACAAAAATAAGTATAGAGTTGCTTATAGTTTGTGTTCCATGGTTTGTCTACCTTTGTTTTATTGTACAACATTCTCAAGCATTCATACCATATTCATATAAATATAGTATCAGCTAAGTTTCCTTGTTACTTTTTACCTATAGTGAATGGAGTACTAGAGAGATCATAAGAACATGAGGTCTGTTTCCAGGTAAATCTCCCTAGGTAAATTTTCAGCAGCAGCTTATGAACATAGCATTCTTTAGTCTGGTTTTGTACAGAACTACAAGTATATAATTCTCATAAATCTGGTCATCTTCTCCTTTACTAGCAAGCCTTCAATGCTGCAGCTGTGGTCCATCATATGAAGAAACTACACATGAATGGTCATCATGCAGAAGACAATGTCAAAAGCCAAGTACAAGTACAAATTCCATCAAAGCCTAATACATCATCCATTACTTACAAGGAACAATCAAGTCAAGACACCAAGAATTTGATCCCTGTATTATCCTATCAGAATACTTCAGATCTTCATGACCTACATGCCAAGAAGACAGAAAGCAAATATTTAGATAACCCGGGGAGCACATCAGTCCATGTGACTTCTGTAACTACAATAGATAGCCAGAGCCATCCAAGCAGACCTTCAGTTAGCTGTACTCCAGAAGGTGGGATGCGTGACAAAGTGAAGGCGACTTTTTGCTCAGAAGCAGTACTCATAAAAAGAGATGCCAAGACACAGTAAGTGTCCTTTGGGACAGTCAAACTAAGTTTCTAATGGCCAAGTAGAGATTTCAAAAGCTTTCCCAATCTGCTATTTCTAATTGTTGGTTACACTATCTAGATATTATAGTAATTGAGGTGTCAGCATATTTGAACATTTGAGAAAGCTAGTGTAAGTAATGTGCCATCAGGAAAGGAAGAGATGAAAAGCAAAAATCCCTCTTTGACAAAGATGGATTCAGAAATATTCAGAAATATTAAATAAATGAATGAATGGATGGATGGATGGATGGATGGATGGATGGATGGATGAATGTGGATTACGGAACATAACAATTTCTATTTCATTTATTTTGAAATGCATAAATTTCCTTTATTCTACTTGTTCAACCAAGGTAATTCATGATATAACAGTAACAGAAACAACTGTTGTAGTAAGTAAATGAAAAATCAGGAACAAAGAACATAATAAAATAATAATAACCTTGTATAACAATACAATGTTTAATAAGAAAAAATAAGAAACATCATTATGATCCAGTTATTTTTAGACTAAAAATCTCTGGCCATTAAATACTAGTTAGAGTTTATGAAAGATAATTGACCAATTAAATCTGAAAGCATAGTCTAAAATGAACTATGCTGATAGGCATATCTTATAACCACAATTATGTGAAGCTCTTGCATTCATCAATTCAATGACAGTTGTATTATGATTTTATCTGTCTACATGAAAAGGTCAGGGTGAAAAAAGCATGGTCTGAATATACATTGCCATCTTCCTCCATAATGTGAAACCTTTGCAGCACACATATAGTATCACTGCATGCATAGTGGGGGAAGATTCAGAATAGAAAGTCAAATAGATGAGTCACTCCATTTGTACTGCATTAATCTGTTGAATTCCAGTGAGCAGAATAGATATGCATCTTATGTAGTAGGTAGGAGTTTGCATCACCTTTCCAAGCCATTGGTTAGATCATGTACAATATGTAGGTTGCAGTGTGTGTGTGTGTGTGTGTGTGTGTAGTGTGTGTGTGTAATGATACATCATACACTAATTGCAAAAAATAACAGTTTTTGCTTTGTTTTCCTTTCAATCTTCTTTTTCAAACTCAGTCACTTCAACTCAGAAGTTATTGTTCCAGTCAAAGCCACTAATCACACCTATTTTGGCAGTGGGCCAACTGGTGTTTGCTTGGTAATGTGATTGAAAAAAAACCTACCATAAGTATAAAACATATACCTTTACAGGTAAGTATATGCATACAATTCACGTTCACTTTTCTAGCAAAGAATAGTGAAGCATTTAAATATTGCTACCATTTCATGATCTCCCAATTATGCTGAGTGCAGAGCAAGGAAGTGTCTTTACTGTCATGTCAGCAGTTTTGTTCATGGAAAAGTATGCACCCCAGCCTTCAATAGGAGATGTCTGGACTACTTTGCCCAAGCTGACAGAGTACATGCAGGACGAGGCAGGAAAAACCAAACTTGAATGATCAGCTACCCTGAGACCATGTATCTTTTTGCAGAAAGGTGCACCGTACCGAAAGATGCAGGTCTAACTACTTACGCTATTCATAGTTTGTTTTATTTAAATGGCAGATCTCTCTCTCCCTCTCTCATATTTATTTATAAATATCTTAGTAGAGAGTGGAAGTGAACAGCACAATAAACAGTCATATTCTCATATATGTTTCCCAACGAGTCTCTAATTGCTCCAAAAGCATAACACCTTTTTTTTTACCATTAATACACCTCTTCTAAAATGGAGGGTGTATTTTTTCCCAAGCTCTCTCGCAAATGATACACATTTCTATATACTAGGAAAAATCCTTGAAATCTTCATAATAAAAGAACTATCAACCAGAAGCCATGTCAGATTCAAAAACCAAGAATGACACATGGTGATTCTTCCAAGCTGAGTTCTTTATTGTTTCCACAACTATGGATAGAATCTTACCAGACTAAACACTACTGTCTGCATTTAACATATACTCTGAGAACTATTAGGAATGAGCTGTCTTCACTCTCTTTCTCTCACACAAAATATCTGGACCGAGTTGTCTTTTATTTCTCTGGAATACATCTTCCCTTCGTGAAATCCAGCTTGCTACATTCCATCATTGGCCATAAAATTATCTAGCATGTGCCTTGTTCGAGATAGCTACCATGAACTAACAAATGGTTATTTTTCCATTATATGATTATATTTTATATTATATATTGTTTTTAACCACTTATAGTTTCAATATTAAGATTGTTTATATATAGATATTACTATTTTAATATCATATTGTGTTAGCAACACTATCTTTTAGATATCTTTTATAGATTTCACTGAAGTAATGGTAATTTTTATTGATGTTATTGTATGCTTTTCTATGACCCAATAAAATAACTGCAGGTTAAAAAAATTAATTGATTTTTATGAGACTTTATAGTTATCATTTTAATAACAGTATAAATAAGTATTGCAACTTTGCTAATTAATTTAGTTTAATAAGAAAATGAAAACAGAAAACATTTTTTGTTTGGAAATTATTATATTGTGCATAAAACTATATAGTAGTTTTTGCCAAGTTACTTTCTTCACAAAAGTTCAGTATCTGTTAGGTAAGAACAAAAAATCTCTACAAATCTTTTTTTTTTTTAAAGGAAACCAAGATTTCCTGGAAAACTTTTTTTCCAATAAGATGCACATCATATGAGTTCTATTTTTCTCCTCTCTTTTCAGAAGGGCTGCTTGATACTCCTATTGAAAACTGACCATCAAATATCAACCATGCAGAAAGGGAAGGCCTGCTTTGAACAATGCCATGGAGGACTGTGTTCCTAGATGCCCACAGCCAATATTTTCTATGAAGGACATCCATAGAACTGAGAGTTCATATGGCTCAACTATCTTGAAATATTAGAGGGTTGTTTCATATAAACTGGAAAACAATTCTTAAAAGAAAGGTTCTGTAATCAGTGGATAAACATGATCAAACTCTTTCTTTTTCCTTTATCGGGCGGGTGGGGATACATGTTTGTACATCTGTGCTTGTTCAGTAGAATAAAGAGCAATTGCAAGGGGTGCAGTGTTGTTTTTGTGTTGAGTCCATTAGAGCAGTTGGTTGAAGCAGAAAATATCCCATGCTGGCTTGCTTGTGGCCCTTTAATTCATAATACAGAAACAATTTGCTCAGAATGCTTGTTGACACTGCCATTTGTTCCAGCACAGTTTGCATAAGTTGATTCCACAGGAAGGAAGGGGGCACTGTCTCTACTTCATTCATTAATTTCTGCTTGTCAGTTCTGGAATTGTACATGTAATAAACTTTGTTCAATAAAGTTTGTCGGTTCTTAAATGCCTGATAGTTATTTATTGATCAGGTCCCCAATCTCTCAGTGTCAGATTTGTTTCTGGCAGTACAGGTAGTTCCCCAACTTACACAATGGAGCCCAAAATTTCTTTTGTTAAGTGAGTCATTTGTTAAGCAAGTTTTGCCCCATTTTATGACCTTTCTTGCCCCAGATATTAAGTGAATCACTGCAGTTAGCATGATTAGTAACCCGGTTGTTAAGTGAATCTGGCTTCCCCATAGACTTTGCATTTCAGAAGGTCCCAAAACAAAATCACGTGAACCGGTTGCCAAGCATCTAAATTTCGATCACGTGACCATGGGAATGCTGCAAATGTCATAACAGTGAAAAACAGTGATAAGTCATTGTTTTCAGTGCCATTATAAGTTTGAACTGTCACTAAATGAACTGCTGTAAGTTGAGAACTACCTGTGGTTTATCTGCAAACAGCTATTTTGTATTAGTAAAAAGAACTAGTGGTGGATAAAAAGATAAAAAGTTTTATAATGGCCTATGAAATCTAAGAAACAGACACCATTGTTTATTTATATTGCTTTCTTAATCTTGCTTGAATCCAGATTCTGCTTGGATAGAATTTATGCGAAAGTACATCTTCCAATTTTTTTTTAAAAAACCCGCTATCAACAACATTTGAATTCAAGAGATTAATTTTAAATATAAGGGAGTCTTGGAGTGCTACAACAAATAAATTAGTACACCCATTTCTGGTTTTTTCCCTAAAGCTTAACGTATAGCAATGTTTCAAAGCTAGCTTTTTAAAATAAAAGATGGAAATATTTTCTTTGCAGATATGAAGAAAGCAATCTCGATAAATTAGGCAGAGGAAAGGATTCATCGGGAAAGGAGAAGAAACTGTTCTAATCTGTGCAACTGGCATAATATGCAGCTCGTTGACTGATATGATCACGAATTGTTTCCACTTTTTTTTCCAGGCCTTCCAACCTGGCTGACTTGAGGATGAAGGCACTGTTACTTTCTTGTAGTTCTGTTTCTAAAGCTGAGGAATGAAACAGAAATAAGTTAGATGCAAAGAAACCACTGTATTTTCTCTCTTGAATTCATTGTAACACTATATAGATGACTATGCAGCCCGTTCTGTTTTTCTATAACATCTTTTAACATGTATTATTTTCATGCAATGCCTGTTCAATCCAATAAAGCACCCCATATGCAAAAACTATGCACATGTTTGCCCCTCCCTCTTATTCTTTGTAGATCTGTTCCACCACCTCAGTCCCTAACTATCCTGTATTGAATGTTAAATGAGAACAATTCTACTGATATTTATTTGAAAGATTGTAAAATTCTATGAATAGGGTACCCTGCTTAGTTTTCTGATTTTGCTGAATTTCGCTCAAACAAATATCAGTAGAATTGCTCAAACTCAAATGAGAAAAAGAAGAACATCACAGAACAGAATATTTGCAACTCAGGGTTGAACTGTGGGTTCACTGAGCTTGGTTGTTTTCTTGTAGGCGTTTCATTACCAAACTAGGTAATGTCATCAGCGCAAGAAAGGAGTAGGGTTTGCTCTCTTTTTATATACTAGTGGCTTGTCTGGTCAGTGTTTGTGGGAGGGTACTTGGTGGTTCCTTGATTAGGCTGTTGTTTATGGTTAGCTTATTTGTCTGAGTTGATGCTTCTTTGATTGGGGTATTGTTTACTTCTTGATTGCTGGTCTAGTATTAATCTTGCCATTAACATCTAGATGAACTCGGATTACTCAACCAATTTATTATAAGTATTTATATAGTAAATCCTCTACATAGCATTATCTGTTGTTTTATGAAGCAAAGTAATTATCCATAGCTCTATTTCCATCTAGATACCATATTTTTCTTGCCCATAACAATAACTATAAAGAAATTAATTCAGCTTCCCTAAATGATTGGCAGAACCTGACCTAACATTAAGGAACTGCTGCATCCAAAATCAGTTTAGCCTTTCTGTCTGAAAAAGTCTCATCTCCTTCTGATAGGACCAAATGAATGTGGACATTGACGTCAGCCAGCACTGATAAATGTATTCTCATCATGTTTTGCATGAGAAATTGTCTGGTGGCCTATTTAATAACATCAACATTCCTCACTGCATTCAGCCAACTCTGAGCAATAGTAACTGCCTCTCATCAGCCAGCTGCTAAATCTCTGGCTTTGAGAGGCACCTTCAATGAAAGACATTCATTAGCAGTACAGTTTTATCAATGAAAACAGTAACAGTAACGCTGTAATATCTCTGGCTTTGAGCCACTTGGTTATTCATACTACACCTGCCACAGGAGTCAGAGCATTTTGTCTACACGCTGGCTGCTTCCCAAAACGTGTTGAGCAAAGTTATTAGAACTGAAAGTTTTAAACTGAAGTGTCCAAATAGAGCATCAAAAAGTTGGCTTAGCAAGCCATTATTATGGAACAAATCTGTGACTGGCTATATAACACAGTATTTATATTCTTCCTGAATGTCCATTCCATTAAAAGGGCAAGCTGAAATGCCTCACAGGATCACTATAATAGCTTTTCATCTCTGTCTCTCTATAAAATCCTTTGGCTTACTTACAGTAGACCAGAAATGTTGTATCCAAATTTTAATGTGAAAAGTGCATTCACATCCACATATACTTGATAGGAAATTGATTAAATGAAATTATTATGCATGAAATTCTGCAATATTATATATGCTGAAGTTCAATGATTAATTTATCAGAGAAAAACCTTGATATTATTTTTAAAATCTGCAGTCCTGTATGGAATCCCAAGGCAATGAAGATAAGAGTTGTGAGGTCATTTCTGATTTGGAGAGTTGCCATGCAAGTAATCCTTACCAGCCATTTTGGCCATCATATTCAATGCTTCATTGAACAATGTGTTGGCCTCTGTGTGGGCACTTTGAATTCGGTCACCTTGGATGCCTAAATTTGACCCTTGTCCCATTCGCCTCTTCAGATCCATGTATTTTCCATTCAATTGTTCAAATACCTGGGGAGGAGGGGGGAGAGAGGGAAATAAGAACTAGTCAAACTTCCAATAGATATATTGAGTAGATAACATCAGAATTCCCATCTCCAAATCTCTAAACCTGAGATCACATGATGTTAGATAGCATTCTACTTAATTAGTGTTCCATTTATAAGTGTGTCAGATTATTAAACACTGTTTTTCCCTCTTGCCTATTCTTTTTCTTCTTCAAAAAGTGGTAATTCTTTTTCACAACAGTTTTCTGATTTCTCCTGGCTGCACAGAACACACCTTTTTTTCACTGTGATATATTCCAGTTTGTCCACTTTGAAGTTTTCTTTTTCCCTCCTATTCCCAAGCCAAATCCATGCCTCCATGAACAGGTTTTGTTTCAATAATCAATTGAATTCAATAATCAATTGTTTTATTGAATATAATCAAACAAAATTTGATAAGGCAAATATCCAAGTCATTAACCATTTTTATTTGCAAAGAATTTCTCTGGGACCTATGATATTCCTCTGGGCATGACTGGAAATAATGAAAAGCCAAAGACTCTTAATTTTCCTTGCCAGATGCTCTTTCCTTCTTTTGTAAATAAAATAATGTCAGGTAGGACATGGAATCTAGCAAGCAAAAAAAAGAAGAAGAAGAAGAAGACGACTTGGTGACACATTGTTATCCAAGGGTGTCATGTTAGAGAATCAGGTTAAATTATAATTGTAATGAACAAATTATGTTTGTTCTTCAATATCAATTGTTTAAGCCTATAATTAAACAAATCTTGGCAAGGCGGTTTGTCACTGTACTGAAGAACAAATAAAATGGGACTTCCAGTGGCGCCGCAGACGTTGGTGGATGGTCCCTTGTGGGTTGCCAGCCCCGCGATAGCGTTAAAGCTGCCTTGACAGCGCAAATCAGCTGTCTGGTGGCTTGGAAACCTTTCCCCTGGGAGAAGGGGGAAAGGAGAGCATTTGGAGATGGGTAGAGCTCCCCTAAAGCCCCTGAAACAAATCTGGGGGCTGAAAGGATGAGAGCTCCCTGGGAGATCCGAAGAAAGCTCCGCATCCAGGACATTTCTGCTTTTAAAGCAGAACGAAACGTTGCGGCCATCTCTGCACTTAATAAATAATTCTAACATACTGGAAGCAGACAGAGCAAAGACAGGACTGCTGGCAATTGCAAGTATCAAAAAACCTAACTCAGTGATTACTGTGTATCCTTCTGAAAGACTGTGAAAGTAACAAAAAGATGGCACTTGAGCTTTGAGAGGGTGTGAAAACGAAAGTAGTGAAAGTAGCGGAAGCCCTCGTTAAAGCGATAAGCGCTTTTAGAGCTGTTTAAAGCTTGTGGAATTTATACCAAAGAGAAAAGAACTGAGCTGAATGAACTTTTGAGTTGATCTGCCTAAGTAATTGATTTAATTGGAGGATTTGAAGAATTTGGACTTATAGAGCTTGTTACAGCTGATTAAAGCTTTTAAAAAGTTTAAAAGAAATGGCTGCCAAACAACTAAAATCTGGACTTCCTAGAAGTGCTGGGGGTTCTCCAGCACACACACCAAA
>JANHZT010007548.1:24332-35447 GCA_032468215.1 Stegonotus admiraltiensis | reverse complement strand
ACAACATGGCGCTCGTGCCCGGGCAGGTGCTGCGGGTCGCCATCCTCCTCTCCTATTTTTCCATCCTGTGCAATTACAAGGCCATTGACATGCCAGCGCACCAGACCTATGGAGGCAGCTGGAAATTTCTGACCTTCATTAACCTGGTAAGTCACCTTGCACGCCGCCACCGCCGCCTCCTCTTCCTCGGGATGTGAAGGATGCGATCCCGTATTCCGGGACAAGAAGAGTGGCTGCGTTCCCCGGCTAAAATTTTGCCCCGGGGATGAGGCCTCTTTTACGCGGAAGGACTGGTGACGGGCAGCGCTTTCAAGGGGACGCCAGAAGGGGAGGTGCTGTGAAGGAAGACGCTGTTCATTCGCACGGTCGTTCGTTTTTTTTTTTTAAAGAAAGAAGAAACAGGCAGCGCGGTCGCAACGCTGTCGTTTGGAGATGTCTGTTTATTGACTACGCACATGAACAGTGCTAGGGAAGAGAGTGATCTATATTAGGATTATTGGCTCCCCCGCATTTAGAAATAGCGATACAAGGCGCTTCTCCAAAAAAATGAAAGCTGCAACTCTGTAAGGAGAAAGAAAATGATAGGTAGCTGCTGAGAGGATAGCAACCCCAATGAATGAAATTATTGTACATTAGGAAAAGGAGAAACCAGAAAGTCCACTTGTCTCTTGAAAAAAGACATTATTGTACATTAGGAAAAGGAGAAACCAGAAAGTCCACTTGTCTCTTGAAAAAAGCACCTTTGAGATATTGTGCGTTATATTATTTCACAAGCAAAGTGCTTTCTAAGAAGCAGTTCATCAATTTAAAAAGGTTGGCTAGTTTCTTCTCTTTAGAATTGCCACATATTTCATGAACATCCAAGTTAAAATGTCACTTACTTTCTAACTATTTATGTTTGATTGTTATTTTATTATATATTATTAATGCAAAGTCACAGTTTACCAGTCCTTTAGCTGGTGTTGGCCTTCCTGCCATCAGTTCTTCCCAAGGACTTAGGATATTGTAATGGCATAATATATGTGTGAATCTAAGCAGCGTGGCCTTTTGCAATTGATAGTTGGAAACTTCCTTCATTTGCAAGTTTCTTAGTGCTGGCCAAGATTTTTTTGGTTACCGCACCCAGCGTACCAATTCATTACTAGCCGAAGCTTTCTCCTAGTAGGAACACATAAAAATATTATTCCAGAATTTCCAGCCACGCTAAAGTATTTGAACTATTATTTATCCTGCCATAGTTAGCTTTGCCCATTCTTGAGGAACTACCTGAAATTTTAAAGAACCTTGCCTTATTTTGTAGTCTAAAGGCTGAAATTGAGTTGCCCACAACTGCCCATAGCTGTCATGGCATATTTATGCTGCAAAGGACTTGTTGGGTAACTGTAGGTTGCAGATAGCTGCAGATGGGCTGACACAAACACTTCCCAAATCCCAACTGCATGGTGTGCAAAGGTGCACATCCTGCTGATCAGGTGATACGACTTCCTTTTTTGTGCTTTGCTATTTGGGTGCCCCCTAGTCAGAACATTACATTTTCAGAAATGCATACTTTCCCTTATGTGTAGTGCTGGAGAATTCTGCTAGAAGGTTAAAATTGTGAGAGTAGGAAGGTTTTGTTCATTTTTTTGCCTCTGTATGAGAGCAAGATACCATCTTCCAGGTTAGAAGGTCCCACTAAAGTAGAGTGTCTTTCCCCTAAAGATATGAGAATCAGAAGTCATAACAGTAATTCATGACTCTTCTTGATAGATAATAAAGTGTCAAGTATATCTCCAGTGTTTTAGTCTGCCTCCTCAAATCGTCAATCTCCGATCTTGGGTACAGTAGGACTGAATATGGATATAAATAAAAAAGCAAATAATTTGCTTCCTTGACCCAAAGTTCAATATTAAAATTAAGCTCAATATTTTGCATCACAGAGACTCAAGGTTTGGGTAGTTGATCTGCAGTGATATTTAAAAGTTTGAATTTTCAATCTTTATGTAAAAATATTACCTAAACTTGTTTTAATCAGTTTTTGATGGTTTTTATTTTTGTTATTTATTTGTAACTATTTATTGTTTTCTATTTTTAAGTGTGTGAGTTGCCCAGAGTCATATATATGAGCTGGCCAGCTTATATAAATAGAATGGATAAATAAATAACCAAATAAATCCCTTTCTCAGCATTATGTCTATCTTTTCAAGTATGAAAAAAACTTCCGGGTGACCAGGATGGCCTTGTATTGATGTCATGTCTTCTTTTCAATTATTTGATGTTAGGCGTAATACAGTCTCTTGCTGAGAAAGTGATCCATGTTAAATTAAATTGTTTAGAAAAAAGGGGGAAAATAACTACATTTCATAAAGATAACTTTTTGCTTTCTCAATTGATGACAGCACATATTTGACCTTGTCTGGGCTTGGAGGCTAAGTAGTATCGAGACTAGCTGATACTTAAGTGACCTACAGATAGTGTCAGAGCTGTGGGTAAAGTGGAAAGTCAAAAATACATCCCAGTAGAAAGTTGTGGCAAATTGCTTCCAAATCATTATCAAGAAAATTGCATGAATCTCTCAATGGAGTCTACAGGGAGTCAAGCTCAGATCAGAGGAAATTTTATTGTACATTATTTTTTAATATTCTAACAATACATTGGAAGCCTAGGGCAGAAAACAAATACTTGATGAAGGAAGCATCAGACTGGGCTTTTCCTGTAGAGTTTAATGTCCAATAAATTGTATTCTTTGGTAGAATAACATTTCCCAACAGGATAGACCAATTTTACATACTTTCTCAAAGAAGTGTAAATTGTAGTGTGTAAATCTGCAACTTATGAGAAATTTTCTGATTTGATAGCACTCTTCCTTTCATCATAACCAAATTACACAATTTTATTTTTAGCACATCTTTCTTCATACCTCCAGAGTTTTGATAATTTATAAAATTGATAAATCTCCACTAGCATTTTGCTAAACACAATATTTAAGTCTGTCTAGCTAAGAAAGAAGGCAAGTGAGGGAGTACAATAAAATGCATAAAATTATGCATGCTGTAGATAAGTGAACAGAGAAATTTTCTGCATTTTGCGTAGAATTGTCTATTAAAGCTACATGTGCAGCAATTTACCACCAATAAAAGGAAATAATTAGAGGTGTTGGTAAAAGAAGTACAGATATAAAGGAAAAGGCTATCCAGTATCAAAACTACCATATTTACCTTGTACTTGCCAGGAGCAATGTTGGGAGAGAGCTATTACACTTACCTTACTCATGCCCAAATGCATCCTCTTGGCCGCTATATACAATAACATAAATTAAAACAATAGACTGTAATTACTAGAAAGACAAAAACCATTAAAAATGAAAGTGAAATTGAATGGAAATGAGTTTGGATAAGTTTGACTTATTTTGGATGATATCAGAGGCTCATAGAATATATCCGAAAAGAACATAAATTGTCCCTTTTCTTCTTAAATATTGCATTACAAAGATATTCTGATATGATACATTTATGATACATTTATGCTTTGATACAGAAATGAACAAGCATTAGGTTAAGAACATCAATTTTGTCTCTCTGGGAATAGGGACACTAATCTACAGAGCTTTAGAGACATAAACCAATTTGTAGAGTGCCACAGATCCTGCTGTCTACATTTTGATGTTGCACATTGGGCTTGTATCATTATGTATCATAATATAATATTTGGTTCTTTGGCTTTATGCTGATTCACAAAGCAAAACACTTTAAAATATTTGACCATGGTATTTTGATTTCATCTGCAGAAGAGATTTACTAATTTTAACAGTTCTTTTGAGATTTCTTTTGAAAAGGAATTAGTTATTTTTGGACAATTGCCTTGTTCAACGTGGCAGTGGCATATTAAATGTCTACATATTTTTAGTAAACCTGGAAGTGCCTTAATTTTCAATGTTACCTCTACCAAATTACCATTCATAGCTGCTTCTTAAAATAAATAAGATTGCTTGAATGTATATATTTGAAGTTCTTGGAAATTAGTGTACTTGGAATTTTCCTAGGTTCAATTTTTTTTAAAAAATCCAGAAGGTAAAATTTAGTTCAAGTCTGAGTTCTCAAATAATGTGTTCAGGCATTCTAATATATACTTGTATTCTAAATGGAGGGTACTGTATACCCAATTGTATTTATTATATTGTATTGTATTTCTAATTAAGACAAATAATATCTGGTATGGTAAACTCATGTTTAGTTTATTCATTTTATTTTCCGCCAGTTTTCATAATATTTTCTTAGCAACATTTTTTAGAAGTGATTTGCATTGCCTTTTACTAAGGCTGAGACAGAAAGTGATTGTCAAAGATTACCCAGTTGATTTCATATCAAAGGCAGGACTAACCCTTTCAGTCTTCCAGTTTCTAGCCTAGGGTCTGTAACCACTACACCACTCTTGTTTTGCTATTACTGTCTTTAAATATTAATAAAGTTAATTCAAAACATCAAAACCATTCTGATATGACCAATAAATATAGGTCGAAATCATTCTTGACTCTTTGTGATTGTCTGGAAAAGCCCCTGCAGTTGTCTTAGCACAATTTTTGAAATCGTTTGCCATTGCCTTCTTCCTAGAGGTGAAAGAAAAGGAATGGCTCAACTAGTTCTATATTATCACTGTTATTAATTTTCTTATGGTCAATTATAATACTTCATTTTCCATATGTGTATGTAGATATTTAAGATGATGATAATTTACAAAGTAGTACTAATAATATTACTACAAGATGGTGGGAATATACGTATTCATAAAGATAGACTTCAAGTAAATGAGAAATAACATTTAGTTCCCTTTCCAGTTTATTTAGTTTATTTTCTTTTCACTGAGATAATTCTCCCTCTGTCTTTTTGGTTTCTTGAGACCTCCATATTCTCTTGCACTCAAAAACAGGGAGAGGATTGTTGTGGGGATAATAGGAGGAGAAAGGTGCATTGGACCTGTTTGCCACCTTTATTTATTTTTAAAAATAATAAAGGCAGGATACAAACAGACAAACAAACCTGAAGTATGTTAAGGAGAAGTACAGTATTATCTACTGTGCAAAAATGATTACATTTTTACAAAGCTGGATTGAAAGTCATTTGGGATCGTGTTTTATGTCATTCTGCATTAAGTTTGCCTCTCTGCATGTAGATTTTGTTTTGTTTCTAAATCTATAAAAAAGACCAAATGATTTTTTTCCCTAGGATTTCCTCATGGAAATTTCAGTTTAGTTTGTTTTTAAATTGAATCATTTTAATAGTATTGTATCCAGTGGTGGGATTCAGCCGGTTCGCACCACTTCGGGAGAACCGGTTGTTAACTTTCTGAGCTGTTTGGCAAATTGGTTGTTAGAAGAAA
This sequence comes from Stegonotus admiraltiensis, assembly GCA_032468215.1. Taxonomy (NCBI): domain Eukaryota; kingdom Metazoa; phylum Chordata; class Lepidosauria; order Squamata; family Colubridae; genus Stegonotus; species Stegonotus admiraltiensis. The sequence goes on along the minus strand of JANHZT010007548.1, from coordinate 30,092 downwards.
TCATTAGGGCAGAGAACCGGTTGTTAAATTACTTGAATCCCATCACTGATTGTATCCTTTTCCTATTCAGCTCCATGCATTCTGATATTATAGAAATAGGGACATAGATGAATTTTGTCAGAACAGTCCAAATTATTTAGTACTGTATTTTGCATTTTTTTCAGTTTGGCTAATTAAATATATACATAAAAAAATTATTTCCTGATGATATACAAAGTATGGATCTAAAATTCAGAGATAACAAAAACAAAAATTAGTATTGGATGGACAAAAATAATAAATTTAAAGCACTTCAAAGGGAAATCTTGCTGGAAACAGTATTTTCAAAAATTACTGGATTAATTAGGGATGAACAGTCAAAGCTTATGATAATTTTTGGAGTCATAACGTTGTAGATACTTTGTGAATGGCTTTAGGAATTCCTTATCATACTCCCAAGGCTAAGAGTCTAGAAACCTGGCATCTTTGGTGTTTCTCTAATTGCTTCTAAAGTTACTTTGATATAATGTCTCGGACATCAGTGGTCTCTAGCTTTATGGATGTTCTTGTTTATTACTATTTTATATTTATTCAAATAGTGCAAGGATGATTACATGATTTTAGTAATACCTTATGCTGTATTTATGGCTTATAGTGATTAAGATCTGCATTAATAAATTAATAGAGAAGAGAATCTCAGTATGAAATTAAGATATAATCCACAAGCTGAGGTGGGTAAATGAAAATTGAGTAAAAATAACTATACAAGAGGATAATAAGTGAAGTATACCAGAAAGGCAACCAAAAACAGTCTTGTAACATAAACAACACACACAATGCTAATGTACTGCTTGAATTGGTGTGCAACTGGTGTGTGGCAAATACCAATTAAATTAATTTCCCTTCTCCCCAATCCAATATTGACTTCTGGCAACAACATGGGTGTGTTGTTCCTATATAGTAATGTAGTTTTATCCAGACCTTTTGTCTTCGTAAAGTTATAAAGCTTCTAGGAATATATGAATATATGAAAAGCCAAGAATCATTTGAATATGACAAGGTAAGGAAAAAATTAATAAATAATAAAATATTTATTCAAACAGTTACAGATTTACTGTAATATTCTGATGTCACAGGGGTATCCTAATAAGGCATCATCTTACTTAACATTAATTGCCTTCATCTTATTTAACATTAATTAGGAAAGCCACTTTGCTTTGGACCATGTAGTATATTCTGTATATTTTAGAATTTTCACATAAATAATTTGTCTGGTACTTATCAGAGAAAGACTTCTCTAAATCATTCTATTTTGGTTGAGTGAACTATTTATTTTAAAACATGATAAGAGCTTTCATGATATTGTAAACTTAATCCATAAGTACAACTTAGTATAAATATCTGTGATAAATGTTTCTTTCCTTGCTCAACAAGTTAAGCCAAAGTTTACCTAGCTTGTTGATTGCCTTTTCTAGTATTAATTGATGTTTGGCAGATGGCCTAGGATATATCACCAATCACAACTCTAATATTGTATGTAATATAAAATATATTTAATTTAAAATAATTGTATATGCTGAATAGGAGTCAAGCAAAATTAAACTTTAGAAAAGATAATATGAAATGTGATCTAGTAAAAATACATTCCACATAAACACGTATTTGCTAAATGGATAAAAATGCCCTATCTTGTAAACAGGACATGGAAAGTAATAAGGGCAGATTTTATACATACAGTTCAGATGAAGCAGAAGAAACAGCATATAATTTAGAGCTTTTTAAAACAAAAGGTGATGGTTACTTAAGTAGATGTCAGGGTGATTTTTATATTTTTTTCATATATGGCAAAAGTGCAAAGATGTTGTTGACGGTGGGGACCAGAAATGAAATGTTGGTGCGTTAAGGGAGAAAAACATCCACAGAGACAGACAGTATAGTATTTTTTTCAGAATGATATCAGACTGCCCCTTGTTCTCAGAATTGGCATTAATACCATAATTGAAGAGGAAGAGTTCAGGATAAATGCACATATCCTGTCTATTCTCCTATGCGTGCTAAGCAGCCCTTTCATCTCTGTATAAAGAAATGCACTCACACTTGGTAAAGCAAAAAATGAGAATAATACATTTTCATTGCACATTAGAAATAGTGTTTGACTTATTAAGCCAGAGTTACTCTGGATAGTAAAAATTCTATTCCTCCTATTTTTTTATGAAGCAAGGTTTCAGAGTAAGCCTGAACAATATCCAGCCTAAGCATTTTAAAAAGCTCAATAAATTCACTGCTGCCAAATGTCACCACCACCAGGAGGGATCTACAGCTAAAAATGATAATATCGAGACCAAGATATTCATGTTTCAATATGTTTATATTTCTAATGCAGGTTGTTCAAGCAGTCTTTTTTGGGATCTGTGTACTGACTGACCTTTCCAGCCTTCTGACTAAAGGAAATGACAGCCAAGAACAAGAAAGGCAACTAAGAAAACTCATCTCCCTCCGTGATTGGATGATGGCTGTTTTAGCTTTTCCCATTGGGGTTGTAAGTACCATGGAAAGAAAGGAATTTCCTTCCAATTTGGAGTATACCGCCCTTGGTTTTTAATCTGTTTTTAAAATGTCAGGTATTTAAAGGAAAGCTCATAGTCATCAGTGCAATTTTATAGACTAAAATGTGCCATTTATTTACTGCATTTATAAGTAATTCTATTTATTCATTTAATGTAATTGTATTAACAAAAATGTTTAGTACATACTGTAAGTGCAGTGGATAATATAGGACTGCTATACAGAAAGAGAAACTATTTCCCAGTTTTAAATGTATAATTTATCTCTATATGCCTCCAAATTCACATGTAGGGACACTTGTAATATAAAAATAATGATTAAAATTAAAAGTACTGATAATCAATTTAAAGTGCATTTGTGAGAGAAACAAAACAGCAAAATAGCATAGAGTACTTAAAAGTTTTTGAATTGTTTTTAACTTTCAACATTTCAGCATCATGACCTAAAACATGATCTGTTCTTTACACAAGTCCTAAAACTAAAGAGGATGTAATTAAACAAATGAGTCAAAACCATTAGACTTGTTCATTTATTCTTTGAGGAAAATGATCCCAAGTTACATATTTATGTGTGGCAAAAGTATGTGAACTTTTGCTTTCAGTTACTAGTGTGCTCCCCTGCAGCTAAACATTTCCAATTACTGTTAATCAGTCCTGTGCTTCGGCTTGGAGGAATTCTAGTCCATTCCTCCTTATATATAGCAGCTTTAACTTCAGGATGTTGGTGAGCTTCCTCACATGAACTGCCTTCTTCAGGTCAGTTCTAGGATTGAAGTCAGGATTTTGACTTGGCCTTTCCAAAATATTTATTTCTTCTACTTCAATCATTCTTTGGTTGTGCAACTTATCTATTTAAGGTAATTGTCTTGCTGCATGACCCACTTTCAGCTTCAGTTCACAGCAGATACCCTGACATTTTCCTGTAGAATTTTCTGGTACAATTCAGTGTTCATGGTTCCCATCCCAATCCATTGATATCTCGTGGTCAATGATGGCACGTTTCCCTAGTCCTCAAGAGGCAGAAAAGCTGATCCAAACCATGATACTACCATCATCATGTTTCACAGATAGGATAAGGTTCTTATACTGGAATAGTGTTCGCCTTTTATCAAACATAATACTTTTCATTCAAGCCAAAACTTTTCTATTTTAGTCTCATTTTTCTACAGAACACTCTTCTAGTAACCTTCTGACTTATCCACATGGTATTTTGCAAACTGTAGATGGGCAGCAGTGTTCATTTTGGAGAGGAGTGGCTCTCTCCTTGCAATTGTTCCATGCACAGCATTGTTGTTCAGTGTTCTCCCAATGGGTGTTTCATGATCACTGGCATTTGCCAATGTGAGAGAGGCTTTTAGTTCCTTAGATCAGCGGTCCCCAACCTTTCCAAGTTGGCAGCCCGATAAAGGGGGGGCGGGGCTCAGAGCAAATGGTTTTGTGTGAGGGACAAGTGCGTGCATGTGCACAGCTTCATTTGTGTGAGCATGAGTGGGGCTGCTTGTGCGGCCCAATTCTCAATGGGCCACAGGCCAGGAGATTGGGGACCTCTGCATTAGATCTTACTCTGGGTTTCTTTGAAAGCTCCTGGAGTATTACACTTTTTGTTCTTAGTGTGATCTTTGGGGGAGGGTAACATTGGTGTTGAATGGCCTCCATTTGTACATGATTTTCCTGATAGTGAACTGGTGGAGTCCAAACTCTTTGGAAATAGTTTTGTAACATTTTACAGCCTAGCTGTTTCCTCAGATATGTGACTTCGTTAAAATCACTCTTGTATATATCTGTATGGTGAAGATCAGACTTGGTTAATGAATAGCCAGAATTCTGTACTTTAAGTAAGGAAAAACTTTCCACACTCATACCTGCTGAACATGCGATTGATTGAAATGCCTGACTCTAATGTCTCCTTAAAATGAAGTCCTAAAGAAATGCAGACAGACCAGCAGGGGCTGCAGATGGGCTGACAGAGACTATGGGTGGGTGTTAGGGAGCATAAGCAGGTTGGTGAGGGCTGCAAGCAAAGAGATTACTGCAGGTCAGTGCATGGTATTAAGGGGAGGCTGGTCTAGTGGGTGCTATAGAGTATGAGATCTCTGGGACTTTGCTTCTGGGAAGCCATCAGGGAAGGTTACCAATGGCGATCACATGATTGTGAGATGATGCAGCTGTAATAAGTGCGAACTGGTTGCCAAATGCCCAAATCCTATCATTTGTCTATGTGAGTGCTGTGACATCCAAAATTTCAAGTACTGGCTTAACTACCACTCATTCAGTGCCATCCTAACTTTGAACAGTCACTGAACTGGAGATAGCTGCATAAGTTTGTATATTAATCATCTTTGTATATGTGATATTACCAAGATATCACTTTGTATATCGATTTTGTATATCTTGCATTATCAATTTCATTCATTATACATATTCAGAAGGCTTTTGTCCATTAAAAGAGTTTTTCTGCATGAAAAGTCCTTTTCTACTTCCTGAGATGAAGCCATAAAATCTAATAAGGGCAGTTTCTTAAAAAACACATTTTAATACTATCATTGCAATTTGGGGGCAGTGATGTCTGAGTGAACTTTTAGAAAGCTATGTTAAAAAAATCGAACAAATAATGAAAATATAAGTAAAGAATCATAAATAGGAAAATAGCAAAGACTCCATTCATAATTCTGTTTTATTACATTTTTCTAGATTCCTAGAGTTGATACATCTTAAGGAATTATTTTGATCCAGATGGGATACTATTGAGTTTTAAGAAATGTTGAATGGGCAACTTGACTAAAATTAGAATAATTTGCTTAAGCATGCTTTTTTGAACCTACCTCTTTCATTAAAGAAGTTCTGGCCACCTGGAGCAGCAGATGGTTGCAACCAATTTTGCACACATTGGCTGACTTTGACGGGACAGATGGAATTCCTTGTCTTTTCCACTTTTACCTCACAAGCAAGGTCAATAAGCTTTCTGTTCTTCAGAAAATATTCAAATACATGCCAGCTTTTTAAAATCTTCCATTAATATCAGATTTACTTTTTGAAATCTAGCACTGGAAGTTTCTTTTCTAATGCTTTTGTTTAATATGCCAATTCATCTTGTTCTTTGTTTGTTTGTTTGTTTGTTTGTTTTATATGCCACCCTTCTCTGGACACTCAGGGCGGCTTACAATGCATTAAGCAATAGCCTTCATACTTTTGTATATACCTGCTTAGTAGGGCTTTC
>JANHZT010007547.1:18450-28619 GCA_032468215.1 Stegonotus admiraltiensis | reverse complement strand
CTCTGGAGGTTCTGAAGGCCCTGGCTGAGTCTCTGCCTCTGGCACCACATCCTCTTCAGCCTCCTCGCTGTCTGACTTGAGTGCCGGCTGCACAGGCTGCTGGTGCGACACCACACCAGCCTCCTCATCATAGGGATCAGCAACAATCCATGCAGGCCACTGGCAGGCCACAACAAATATCAAGAGATGTCACAGTTACAGGTAGTCCTTGACAGTTCATTTTAGTGACCGTTCAAAGTTACAACACCACTGAAAAATGTGACTTAGGACCGTTTTTCACACTCATGACTGTTGCAGCACCCCCATGGCCATGAGATCAAAATTTGGATCCTTGGCAACTGGTTCATATATATGACACTTACACTGTCCTGGGGTCGTGTGATCATCTTTTGCGACCTTCTGACAAGCAAATTCAATGGAGAAATCAGATTAATTTAAGAACTGCATTACTAAGTTAACAACTGCAGTGATTCACAAAATGGGGCAAAACAGCTATCTTGCTTAGAAACATAAACTTGTTGCTGAATTGTGGTTTTAAATTGAGGACTACCTGTATGTCATTTATGTAACTTCATCCATATGGCGGAAATTTACCCAAATCCTGAATACTTTGGGCTTTGTCTATTATGTAGGAATGGTATCTGGATGAAAAATGTCTCTTATAAAGCCAATTGAACCAAGATCCATTAAAATGTGTATCCTTTAAGCTACAGTTTTTATAAAAACACAGTTCTGAGTATAATTGTGCTCCGATCTGTGTATAGGTTCAGAAAGTTTGAGTTGGGTAAGATCACATTAAAATATGAAAACCAATTTCTCCCACTGCCAGTAATTGCTATCATCATCATTTTGATTAACTGCAGTTTTCTTTTTCTTTCCTCAGCTGCCAAGGTTAGATTGCCTTATTAAAACAAAGGTCTATAGTCTTTGTTGGAATAAAGGCAACTATTACTTGTTCATTTTGCGTTGAAATATTTCACAGCTTTTCTTCTACAACCTGAATTGTATTATTCCCCTCCTTTTATTTTTTTTGTTTAAAGAAAAAAAAGAAAATAACTTTGGAATTGTTGGATAAGTCAAGATCAGCAAGATTTACAATTCACAGACTTTTCTTGCTAATAACCTCTTAGGCACTTTAATAATTCAAGCTAATTATGTCGAGACTGACTTTTGTGTATACTTCAACCCTATTTAAGGAACTACCATGGAGAAAACGTACTTCAGCAATACTGGCAGGACAAGTTACTGTATATAAACAGAGAGAAAACCTCACACTCATTAGCACTGATGACGTTACCTTGTTGGGTAATGAAAGGTCCTCGAGCAAACAGCCAAGCTCAGATTTCACACTTCAGTTACTGCTTATAGAACATTTTCTCTCCTTTCATGTTAGCAGTGCTCCATGTCTTTAGTGAGTCTCATGTGTCTGTTATTGCTGCTATTCTGGTATAATAAACTTATTATCTATGAGACTATGACCTTGACAAAATAGAGGCATGGTGAATCTTGACAGAATAACTCAGTTAAAAGCACATAGTCCCTGCTTAGGTCTACATGCCACTACTATTCATAAGATTGCAATATGACCATCTGGATGAATGTTTATTCAAAAGGAATAATCAAGAAAACAATACCGAACCACAATCTCTCCTTGGTTCCAGTCACTTGGTTGATTTCAAAAGGAATCAGCAAGAAAACAACACTGATGAACCACAATCTCTCTTTGGTTCCAGTCATAGAACATAGAATAACAGAGTTGGAAGAGACCTTGGAGATCATCTAGTTCAAATCCCTGCACAAGCAGGAAAGTCTATATTTCAGACAAGTGGTTGTCCAATCTCTTCTTGAAAGCCTCCAGTGATGGGGTACCCACAACTCCTGAAGGCAAGGCATTCCACTGGTTGATTGTTCTCACCATTAGGAAATTTCTCCTTAATTCTAGGTTGCTTCTCTCCTTGGTTAATTTCCAACCATTGATTCTTGTCTTGTCTTCCGGTGATTTGGAAAATAGGTTGACCCCCTCTTCTTTGTGACAGCACTTCAAATACTGGAACATTGCTACCATATCTCCCCTAGTCCTTCTTTTCACTAGACTAAACATACCTAATTCCTTGGTTGATTTGACACAGAGCTGTTGAACAATTGTCCCTTGGCCATTAGTTCATGTAGCAGGGAAGTGCAAAGTAAAATGAAGCTATTTTAAGTGCTGTATGCCTCTCTCCTCAACATGAAGTGGAGAACCTTCTTATATCTATAGGCATTTCATTTTGTTGTTCCTTATTCCCATTCTTACCATGATTTAATAGACATTTTGCCTTCTGCTTCTCAGTTTTGCAATTAGAAAGCTACTGAGTGCTAAGACCACCAACCTGCCTGCCTTGAAACAGTCTAGTTCACAATGTTACTCCCATAATAATAATAAGATCAAAGCCAAATGAAAGAAAATGGGATCCCCTTTTCTGCTAATTAAAAAAATGCACACAAATAGTGACACAAGGGCAGTTTATAATCAGATGGTATTCAGTGCAGAATAGTTTATACTTCCTAAAGTGTGTTAGCAGATTACAACCCCCCCAAGTCAAAAACTGGCACCAAAAATATCTGTTTAAAATAGGATTTAGAGCTGATTAAAACATAACAACAAAGAAAACAAAGACTGGCCTTAAACTTAAAGGAGAGTGCAAACAAACAAACAGAAAACAATAGGTAAGCTCATCTAAAATGAATACTGATTCTCAAGATTAAAACTGCAAAGCTTGAGCACCTCCAAAGTAAAATCAGATTTTAGCACTACGCAAATATACACTGTATTTAGAAAACCTGGTCCATTGGGAGAGTTCACTAAGCAGTCAGCAGCTGCTCTGGGAGAAATCTCAAAAAGCAAAAAGCTTTCGATACACTCATTTCTTTGGATGTTATATTAGTTACTGACCAGGAGGAGGCACTACACAATCAATTTCATTATTCCTGGAATTCCTCAGGTCTATATGTCTTCTGTTATAGATGTTGTATACTCAACCCTTTAATGGGATTTGAACTTACATGACTTGCACTTGTTGACTATACAGTATGTTTACCTTTCGAGCTACATTAAGCTGTCTATCAGTAGCTTTCAAGGAAGGATGATCTGGCAGAAGTTATGTGAGTATCCTGTCCCTTTTTCATATATTCTCATTCTAAGGGGCTTTTTCTGATCTTTGTTGATCTGAGCCTCATGCTAAAGGCTTCAAGAACACCTTCTCAAATGAGGTAGAGGGATACAACACCACCTATCTCCTGTCTACAACACAATCCTTTCAGCAATCCCAAGAAGTTCCCATACCAGTTTACACTCTGATTCAGCTGATTCTGAGGATACAGATAAATCCCCAAGTGACTCAGAGAGAGTGTTAATGACCAGATGACTGCAAACAATACAAATCTTTCCATTCTCCACCAATCATTTAGAACTGAAGACATTTCTTGGATGAGAAGTGAAACATTTTAAAAAAAAATCCAGAAAGTTCAGTTGCCTTTAAAAAAAAACACTTTTGGGTTAGGCAGCCTTTCTTTCCATATTATTGAGTGCTCTGAGGCTATTTAACAAAAGAATGGTTTCTCTTTTCAAGAAAAATAAGTCTAAACTTCCAAGGGGACAGGTGCAAGGAATGAGTCACCCAGTCTTTTGAAAGGACTTAGCGGGGCACCATTTTTAAACACAGGTTTTCCTCACTTAAAAAAAATAAATACTTGTGCCAGTTTTAACATGGAGCAAAAATAGTTGCTATGTCTATTTTTTAATTTAATTTTTTTTTTGCTTATGGGAAAAATAATATTCTCTATTTTTAACAGATAATTTTAACTTCACCGAAGCAATTATCTGAAGTTATTTTTAGTGGGTTATGACATGTTTTAGAAAGTCCATTTTTCTTGCTTGCACACAAGGCAAAATCATCCTCTATTACCATTTCTGCATCTTCTCCCTTTTCAAGACTTGGTTTCATTCCACAGGAAATTAAATAATTTCTCACACATTTGATAGGGGAAGGGAAGAAGACAGAGGTTCTGCTTTGTTCTTTATTACAAGATGTCCAAGGCAATTGGTTTAATAGGTCAGCTATCATAATTACATGCAATACTGTGGTTAATAAAATGCATGTGAGACATATATCGTCTATGAATATTAACTCCATTAAGCCCCATTTATCATTCCCTTATCTTGTACCTTGGGAAGGTTGGCATATTTTTACATGTTTTCAAAATGAATACAATTAATTATTGTCTGCATGAAGGCAGATAGCTTTATTACTTTATTTTGACACGGCCTTGTAACTTAGTTGAAGACTTCTATCATGGAAGAAGACCAAGCAAGTTCACTGAAACAGAAATTATCATGAAACAACAATCAGAAATGCATGAAGTCCTTTACTGAAGAACTAAAAATGCAGTACCAAAGAACTATGGAAGTTGCAGTTTATGACTCTCATATTTCTTTATTGTCCTGCACAGAAAAATCAATACAGTAGTTGCAGGCTAATACATACTTGCCATAATTCTCATTCTCACATGTATATATTTATGGCCCAGTGAAGATGTTACAAAAGCAATTGCTGTGTGTAAAAGCTTCTTGGCTTGGTGAAATAGAATGATTTCTTATGTTTGTTACTTGGATGAATAACAAAATGTCCCAGTTTAATAACTGGGTCCAGTTATTATCCAACTGGTTTGGTCCAGTTGCCTTCATTTAACCTTTTTCGATGCTTTTGGCCTGGATGATTGAGTTTTCATTGACATATATATTTCAATACATTTTGGGGACAAACCCCTGCAGTTGGTATGAGAAGAGTTAGTACATTGCAATGACTATCTGGCTCTCCGCCTAACTTAATTTTTTTTCATTTTGACTGAAGAAGTTACGTGGATGAGTAACAAAATGTCTCAGTTTAATAAACTTTGGTCCAATTGCCATGATTTAATATTTTTAGACACCCACCACACTTTTTTGTGGTGTGGGTCCCACCACACTTTTTTTTTTCATGTTAGTTTCTCAGAGACTTCCTGGACAAGTGCTGCAGTTTTCCTGGCATGATTTCTGAAGTGGTTTGTAATGCCTCCTTCTTGGGATTGAGAGAGAGAGTGATTCACCCAAGGTCACCCAGCTGGCTTTGTGCCCATGTTCATGTTTTAACCACTATAACAAACTGGTTCACCCACACACACACACCATCAAATGGACTGAGCCTGCCAGCTAGTGTCTGTTAATAGCTTGCTTAATAGTGACATATTTCTATTATTATATTGCAACCTTGTAACCAAAGCTAAACAGGTAACCAGTATAGTATAGTATAAGAATGATAGCATACTATAATATTGCATAGAATAGTAAAGGATAGTGTCGTGTAGTATAGTTAGTGTGGTATGGCATGGCATGGCATGGCATGGCATGGCATGGCATGGCATAGCATAGCAATAGTATCAGGGGTGAGTCCTACTTACCTTTACTACCGGTTCGCAATGGGGCCGTGCACACATGCGCAGAAGCTTCCTGATGACCTCGGGGTCGGTGGGCGGAGCCTCCTGCCAGTTTTACTACTGGTTCTTGTGAACCGGTTCGAACCGGGGGCAACCCACCACTGAATAGTATAAGGAGTAGACAAATTGATCTTATTGTTTCACACAGTAGAATGGAAGAGTGCACAGTAGGGAGTATTCAGAAACCATGGTTTCAACTACTTATGTGGCTATTTTTTACAATAGGTCACACTTCCTCAAACTGAGATGAAGAGTGAATTGCAAATCAATCCAACTGGGTCAGGTTGCATCTGATCATACAGGGTTGTCAAACTCCCGGCCGGTGGGCCAGATGCGTCATGTGCTGGCCACACCCACGTCCAGTTTAGCGAAGGGGAAAAAAGTTCTGATACGTCATGTGATGCTGCCATGATGACCCAATTTTGACACCCTTGCTCTAGTAGGAGATGTTGACATATGTAGTAGGTGGGTGAACTTCACAGAGCCTTGAGGGCCCATTAAGCTCTATTCCTTAGACTATATTGGTTCAATTCGATTTATAAACTGTAGTATGGCAAAGAATCTGAATAGAAACAGTAGTTTCCAGAGGTAGGAACTATTATCCTATATCCTGAAAGATTCTCTAAGAAAAGCATAATTATACATTTGTCATCTGGTAGCTGTAACTGCTTTGCACAGCACTTTGATGATAAAATCGTTCAGCTTTGTCAATGTGTAAACTTTTCATAGGCAGAGTCCTTGGTGACTATTGAGGCAATATCTAGCCAATTAGCTAGGACAGTGGTAGGCAAACTTGGCTCTTTCACACCCTGTGGACTTCAACTCCCAGAATTCCTAAGACAGCTTGGTGATCTCTGAGCTTGGTTGTTTTCTTGGAGATGTTTCATTCCTCAAACTAGGTTGTTGGTGCTAGTAAAGAGTGAAGTTTGCTCTCAAGTAATACCCCCATCAAGGAACTACCAAACAAGCTGACAGTATACAGCCAAACCACAGAACCTCTAAGGCGACTCCCACCAATACTGGCAGGGCAAGCCACCAGAATATAAATCTGAGAGCAAACTCCAAATTATTTCCAAACATGGGAAGGCAACTAACTTCTGCAAGAAAACAATCACACTCAGAGAGCACCAAGGACCCTTCATTTCAACCCTGAGCTACAAATATTCTCCTTTACAGGAAGCAGTCTATCTATTTTAGTGTTTCACCTTAAGCCATTGTGTAATCAGAATAGAGGTATATGTATTGTTTTTTGCAAGTTATGTTTCTTTTTCAATATGTTCTTAGCATCATATGACAGTTTTCATAACTCAGAGTAGTTTGACAGAGCAGTAATTCTTTTCTAATCAGAATCTCTGGTATGATCCCTTCTGGAAGAAATGCCTTAGCAACAGTATTGTTAAAGCTTAGGCATCCCATTCAGAACATGATTATCTTTCTACATTTTCATACAAAATGGATTAATGTGTCCCAGTTTTTATTATGTTTTCAACACTTGTCATTTGGCATTAAGTTGACACTATGAAAATGTGTTGCAGATCACTATGAATGGACAGAATGCAGTGGTATATAGAAGAAACAGTAAAGAAAGGATAATTTATGTCCCAGTCACAGAGATAATAATAATGCTGAAATAAAAATTACACTTTGGACAAAACAATCATTTTCTGAAACAGAGATATAGGAAGGCAACTAAACTGTAAACTCATAAACTATGCAGAGGTCATATTGCTTAACGCATTGTAAGCCGCCCTGAGTCTCCAGAGAAGGGCGGCATATAAATTAAAATAAAATAAAAAATAAAAAAAAATGATCAAAGATCTGATTTTCACAAATGCGCTCTGAAGTTCAGGAATTTCTGTTTAAGGAATTTCAGATTTTAGGGTTGGGAAACCATTTCCTTGAGATCTAAGGAATCTGTTTTCAATCAAGGAAGACAATATCTGGAAAACATATCAATTGTTTGCTTAGCAGATATTGCTAAAAGAAGTTATGACAATTTCTTCTTCCCTTTGTTCAGTTAGATTTAAAATATGTAGTAGCCAGGTATGATCCTAGTGAAATAGGATCTTGCATTCATTTCCAACAGGAATGGGACAACTTGCCACAGCCAACTCGCTGCGGCAAACTCAATGTGACCAACTCACCATGGCCAACTCACCACGAGACAACTCGTTGCAGGACAATTTAACAATTCTATTTAATTATTTAAAATAAATAAAAATTATTTTAATTTTTGCTATTCGTATTTCATTCTGTCCCTCTTTTTGCATCCTTTCTTTAATGATTCTATTCCACCATTCCTTTGATATTAGTGTAACTCTTTTCCTGAAGTGAATTGTCCTGTGGTAAGATGGCTGTGGTGAGTTGTCCTGCAGTGAGTTGGCTGTGGCGAGTTGGCTGTGGCGAGTTGGCTGAGGTGAGCTGGTTGTGGCAAATTGTTATAGACCCATTTCTAGCACATATGCTTCAAAGAGGGGAGGCAAACCAGAAGGTCCTTATCAAGTGACCAGAGAACCAGGCCAATTCGATTATGGGAGACAATCATTCAGTTATCATGGCTCTACGCTATTTACAGCTTCAAAGATTATAGCAACACTATGAACCAGTAAATGATTTGAATGCTTGATCTGCCACCTTCATGTCATACTAATTTTAAGTTTCCAGATCATCTGACATCGTAGTGTAGTTTAGCTGTCATTCTTCTAAACAATAATTCTATCTTGTCTAAGAATACATTTCAAGTTCTTTATCTGAAATCAAACCACCACCATACTCAGGTAACTATTAGTTACTACTAGTGCACTGGATTTTCACAAGTATGACAAGCTCAGGTGAGAATCCGTGGTGAAAACATCTGGACTGGGCATGCTTAACTGCTTAGCAATAGGTCATGATATCAGCAATGAGATTTCTTTAAAGGAAAACCAAAAACAGAATTCTTGTGCACCTCTAAAAAAATTGGCATCAGATTAATAAAGTTTACTAGCTACATTTGCAGAGTAATGGAGGCAAATGTGGAAGTAGAACTGGAAGTATGGAATGGCATTCTAAAAATCTGTGCTCTTAAATTATTCTAAAAGTCATGGTGCAAGAGATTTAATTGACAAGAAAGCACGGAGGTTGTCTGTCCAGTGCTGTAATTTTTCATTCAAGAGCTCAAAACAATTTTTTCCTAACTTCTGTTCCTTCTGAAACAGTTCAGTTTCTTTTTCATTATAGGTTAACACTGCATTTTGTGTGCGCGCCTGTATCTGGGGTGGGGGTAGCATTCTTCAAATTTCTAGGTAGACAGGCATTTCAAGGTACAAATATTACTCAGGTCTGGCTATTACACTTATAGTTTATTCAGGAGAAGACAGACGAGTGCAAAAATCTGTTTCTCGCAGTATAATGTAGGGCTGCCCAGAGTATATCACCCACTCACTTGCTCATTTATAACATACATTCCTCATAAACTTGTAAAATGGCATTAAATGTATTTCACTGTGTCACCAAGAATTCATTGGAGCTCGTAGTAATGCATACGCTTTTCTCTTCAGCTGGATGCGTGTTTCATTTCTGCCTGACACAATCATCTGACAAGCAGGGCCTGCACTGGCAATGTTGAATATTTTCAAAGTCATGTAAATTAGGTTGACAGATCCATAAACTTAAAATGGCAGGCATACCACAGCAATGCTTGTTAAGACACACTAATGGCATATAATAAACACATGATTCTGGGGCTATTTATAATGTGCTGATATATGCGCATTGTAGAAAAGGAGAGAGAGAGAGAGAGAGAGAGAGAGGAGAGAGAGAGAGAGAAGGTGAACTTTGGTGGAACATAATGGGAGCTCAAATATTGTTTACAAACGCTAGAGGTTAATGGTATGTAAAAGCTGTTGCAGAATCTTTAAATGATTTTTTTTGCTCTCCACGAAAGGTGCTTCTTTTACAAAGTATGCATAGAAGTCACACTTGGTGTTTTTAAAATCTTTTGGAGCTGATATTTCAAGTACACCGTGACTGCTTCTTATCTCTTTTACATTTAAAGTAAAAGAAATGTTATTAAATTGTCAGATAGGTAAAATGTGTAGTCTGAGCTAGGCGAGCTATCTCAGTGGGAATACTGAAGCTACTGGATATCATGTTTTATTATACTGGAGGTCTGTTGGAATACAGTTTTCATGTATTCTGTACAACAACTACAGCAGTATTCAACCAGTAGATGGCAGTGTTTATAAGTTTGCATATATACTCTATTTTTTTTTTTGTTCTGAGTAGAATTTCCTGTTTCCTGTTGCAATTAAGCAGAAAGGCCCATGTGAACTGTGCACTTTGTTTGTTCTGTAGGGCTATATTCAGAATTTCTAACAAGATCTTAGATGCATCCTAAATTCTGGATGAGAAATAACCGGCTAATATTCAGAATAAAAAGTTGGTTTCCAGAGTAATACAGGAGATTGTTATATAAACAGCAAATTGCAAGTTTCTCTGTTGTTTGTTTGTTTGTTTGTTTGTTTATTTATTTAATAATATTTATATGCCGCCCTTCTCCCGAAGAACTCGGGGCGGCTCACAGGAATAAAACAACAACAATAAATAGCAATAAAAAGTTCGATAACAACCCCAACAATTAAAATAAAAACTCCTAGACAGATCAGCTTATCAGAGAT
>JANHZT010007544.1:107208-124012 GCA_032468215.1 Stegonotus admiraltiensis | reverse complement strand
CCCTGTGGACTTCAACTCCCAGAATTCTGGAAGTTGAAGTCCACAGGGTGTGAAAGAGCCAAGTTTACCTACCACTGACCTAGGCCATCAGACATTTGGAGCAGAATGGTATGTTGATTTGTGAGGAACTTACTTAATGAAGCAGTAGGACTGCAACTCCTGATAATCAAAGACCCTTAAGAAAGATATATGACTGCAATTAGTTTGGGAGGAGGGGAAAAGTAATTTCTATTATGCAGTATAGGTATTCATAGAAATGATTTAGTACACTCAGTTTCCATTCACTTTGAGGGGTAGAAATGACTAGTATCTTTATGTGCCCTATTTAGAAGACAGTCCTGACCTAAACAGAGCTGTACAGCGTTTAAAATGGGTGGAGTTAAATATATGCAGGTTCCAATAATTGGTGTCCAGATGCAATGAGAATTCTTAGATGAAGCCTTGGGCTTGTGAACTTTGGTATAAATAGGTTATACATGAAGGACTGAACATTTTGGAGAATGGACCCTTTAGTTCCTTGGTTCCAAGCCTTTTATAAGTGGCTAGAGTTAACTTAGGTATACAGACAATTCCTGGATTAAAAACATCTGACTTACAGATAACCCATACTTACTAAAAATGGCAGATGGTATTCTCTTTCCTTAAGCTGACAAACCACTGAAGCTGCCTGTTTTTAATATACAGGCTCTTTTCAGCAGTTTCAGCGGCTCTCTTCAGCAGTTTATCATCTCTAGGAAGGAGAAAGCTGTCCACCATTTTTTGTAATAGGCAGCCTATTTGTAAGTATGAGTTCTAACTTACAATCAAATTCATGTTAAAGACAGGTGGAACTTGTTCTTAACCTTGTTGACAATCTAAGGCTACACATGCTTTGAAGTTTCAGAGTTTCTTGGCAGTAACTATGTTGGTGAGAGCTTCAACTCAGAACATTTTGAAGATGTAAGTTGCTAACCTTTGCTCCAACTCTATTAGTGCCTAGGAATTTTCAGTCTCGGAATTGAATTTGGGGAAATGCTACAAGGGAATCATATGATGCTAAGCAAGTCAGTGTATCCCTTTGCTTTGGCTATGTCTAGGGCTGCTGGAATCTGTGGTTGGTAGGTCACAGCTTCCCCCACTGGTTATATGCCGATTCTAAACTACATACAACTTTTGGGTCAATGATAACTAATAGAATGTCAAAGATATGGAACTAAGAGGCATACTACATCTTGGACAGAGCTGTACCTTAATAATGATTACTGGTTGGTCTTTAGTGGGAGGAATCTAGATGGTGTAAGTTTTTAATCTCAGCCAAGAGTGTCTCTCTTTTAGAAAAAGACTTGTTTCCATAAAGGAGTATTCATGTTGAAGCCTGTGAGTGGCTGAGTTTGTACACAATTCTAAATCATAATCCACAGTTAACGAACCAAAGTTGCTATGTTCACATATGTTGTACCAAATAGATCGATTGGATGGATTATGTGCTGTCAAATTGGTGATGACTGTTAACAGTCATATAGATTTCCTCCAAGAAAGGCATGTTTTATTATGGCCTAATATGGTATTCTGATTCAAGCTGCATTAAGGCATTATATGCTTTTATTTTTATGATAGCTAGTCTTGTTGTAAACACTGGTTTAATTTTGTGTAAAGAGTTGTGTAGTACATTTTTTAATGTATTGGTGTTTTGAAATAATGAGTGTTGCCTTTTACACTGCTGGAGTTCATAGGCATGCTAATTCATTAGTAACAAGCAACAGTGCCTAAACCAAAATCAAACCATATCTCGGCATATTTTGTGAGCCTTGCCATTTTATTAAGCTGCATTATGTGATTTCTTTTGGTTTATATTGTACAACTACTGCTTGTTAACTATGATTAATATTTTTAGAATGTGTGCATGAAGCCACTCTGTAACATGCCTGAGCCATTGTTTTCCAACAGTCAGTTAGACATAGGTGAGGATTGTACTAGATTCCCCACTACAATTCTACAGAGTTTTTCCCTCCCTTTCAGCAAAAATGAAAGGGAACAGTGTGTTCTCACATTTGGCTGCAACAATCCCGAGTTTAAAAAAAAAAGTTGCAGTCTGTTTATGCTGTGTTGGCAAACTCATGGAAAAAAGAATGAAAAAGAGGCAAATGCCTGCTCTTGAAAGTAGTACAGGGCTTTCTTGTGGATTATATAAAAGCAGGAATGCAATCAATCAAAGTTAAATTCCTGCCCATCAATTGGGCCCATAGAAAGGGTGGCCTAAGCTTTTCTAAGTTGTCACTACAGATCAGCTGTTCAGAAGCTTCTAACCTTTTTGGAGGGGCTTCACAGACCTTGGGGAGAAGTGTGCCTTGCTTTTCTTGTAGTCAGCTATTTTCAGGTCACCTTTCCATTCCAAAGAGCTCAGTACTGTGCTAATTCATGTGTGAAGGCTAGTGCTGCAGATGTATTGGAAGTTGGAAATCCCTACCAGCTGTGTTTTCAAAAGGAGAGAAAATGCTGAAAGGCAAATATTTGGATTTTTGTGGGATCTGAGTAAAACAAGTCTCTAACAATGAGAACATGTCGACCCTTTTGCAACATGCTGTAAGGGATATAACCAGTTACAAGAATCAATTCTCAGAATATTAACTACATTCTTCCTCTTCCATACTGCTCTTGCTCATCTTTCTCCTTTTCCTCATAGGTAGATCTATGCTGTAGCTGTCCAACTTAATTTGTAAGAAAGCTCACTTGAGATCTCAATGCATTTTTTTTTGCACCAAAAAAGATGGCGAGGCTATTCAAACTTTTGGGCAGGGAGGCACAAATGTAAAATACTATGAAAAACAAATTAGCTCATTCTTGGGAGTTCATAATTAATACATTTGATGAAGCTATTTTAAGTTGTATGTTGCATTCTGACCTGACTAACTTGCATGGTGGTTGGCCTCTCACTTGGTATTCTGCAATCTGCTTATTTAGAGCTTGGAATCTGCTAGCAGAAAATAAATCTGCTGATGAAGGTGGTGTCTGGTCTTTTGACCTTGGCTGAATGCTATTAGGGTTTAGGATTCTCTAGTTAGATGCGAAAGTTAGTCTGTTTTAGTATAAAATAAAAATGAAAAGAAATAGTCAAAGCTTCTCTGGTCATTAATGATTGGCATATATGATTACACACTGTCTTTAGGTAAATTTTATATAGGGAATTTCTTTCTAAATGTTGGTTCTTTAGGAGGGAGACTTTGGCCAGTAAACCTGTGATGCCTGTAAAACCGAAAAAGAATGTCTAGGATTAGGAAGTAAGAAAAACCTGGATAATGGTACACATCCTGGTACACATGGTACAAAATCTGCTGTAGCAGCCTTCCCCAGTCTGAGCATCCTGCAAATGTGCAGACTTCCATTCAAAATTTTAACAATTCCTAGTAGGGAAAGACTAGTCTACTGAACCTACTATATAGTCCACTTTGATGGACTATTATAGTAGTGTACAGGTAATCCTTGACTTACAACCATTTGAAGTTACAACAGCACTGAAAAAAAGTGACATGAACAGTTTTCACACAACTATTGCTGCATCCCTGTGGTCACATGATCAAAATTCAAGTGCTTGGCAACCAGCATATATTTCTGATTGTTGCAGCTTCCTAGGGTCATGTGATTATTATTTGTGACCTTTGGGGAAAGCCAGATTTGCTCAATGACCATGTGATACACTTAACTGCAAATTCACTGAATAACCATGGCAAAAATATTGTAAAATGGGCACAACTCATTTAACCACTATCTTTCTTAGCAACAAAAATTTTGGGCTCAATTGAATAAATGTAATCATGTCAGATAATTTAGCCTAGGTTAATGCTTATTTTCCAAAAGCTGAATATCATAGGTTTATATATCAGTTACATATTTCTGTGGGCTGTTTAACTTGCAGATGAGAAAATATTATAAAAGAACCCTAAAGTTGGGAACAGCATAAAGCTGGTTTGGGAGATTGATGAGGTAGTACGCACCTTGGGACCTGAATTTCTATTGTTGAGGTGATTGTTAAGTGAGTTGCTCCCGAATTTATGACTTTTTCACCACAGTTATTAATGAATCATTGAAATTGTTAAGTGAATCACATGGTCAATAAGTGAATCTGACTTCTCCCATTGACTACTTGCCAGAAGCCGGCTGAGAAAGTGGCAAATGACAATCATATGACCCCAGGATGCTGCAGCTGTAGAAAATGCATGCAGGTTGGCAAGCACCCAGTTTTCGATCGCTTGACTGGGGGTGCTGCAGCAGTTGTAAGTGTGAGGACTATTTGTAAGTCATTTTTTTCAGTGCCGGTGTAACTTCAAATGGTTACTAAACAAATGGTTGTAAATCGAGGACTACATTTAATGAAGGCATTGTTCACATTTATATTGATCTAACTTTGTCAATATAAAAAGGAAATAACATGACAGTCACTTCACATCAGTTGATGTCATCTTTTTAACATCTCTAGCATATGTCAGCTTCTTTTTGTTCCTTTTCAGTCACTCCTGGGTTAATGAAAAATGTTACAGGCATAAAAGGTTCAAAGCAATGTGCTCTCCATTTCATTCACCAGCTTGGACTTTTCCGGAAAGGTAAAATTGTAAATGTCATTGCTGACGATAGGATGGATTTTAATGTGCTTATTAGAACTGGGAATATACAGTGTACTCTGAGATGAGAACAGCCTGGAGCAGATTGTTTGCTTGATCACAGTTCAGTTGAACCTTTACATTGACTTTAGAACACCCAACCATTTATAGCTTTAGTATTTGCTTCAAGTGTATCCTGTCTTGGCAGGAAGTGAGCCTCACCACACTTGGATCACTGAGTGAGGATTGTGCTTTGCTTTCGCTTGATAGATATATAATTTGGACATCACTTTAATGCCTGTCATTTCATATATATAGCTGGTCTAAATTTTATTTTACAAGTTTTGTGGTTGCATGATTTTAAGATTCTTTGATTTTATTCCAGCATTGTAACCATTGCACCACATGGTCTTACAGATGATATTTCTTTACCTAGAGATTACATAAGTTTGTGACATAATACAAATCCATGTTCATTAACATATACATTACTTTGGAATACTCTTTCTGTACTTCATTGGAAGTAGACCTCCATGGGTGCACACATTTATACTTGATGCTTGTAATTTCTGCCCACTGAGAAGCTGGACCAACTGCTTCCAGTACAGTCCATTTGCCCTTAAATAGCCTGCTCGGCTCAGTGTGTCATCACTGCCACAAATTACTAAGGATTTGTTTGTCTATAAAGTAGCAACACTGTGCTTAGTAGGCACTAATGTTGTGCCAAAAAGCTGCTTGCATATTCATTTTATATGGGAGGTGGCTTCATTCCTCCGCAATGACTCAGATGTAACAAGGCACATTGGGTTCTATTTTTTTAAAGCATTGAACAAAACTTGCTGCCTTTCACTACAGTAATTGCCAGGAGCTAAAGTGTTTCCATGGGAAGTGCATGTTTGTATTCACATAATGCATTATATGAAAATTACACATTCTGTACTAACTGTATTGCAGAACTCTAAATTAGGGCAGTTCTTTCATACAGAATTTTTCTGGTTCTATCTTTTGAATCACATACTCCATCTGTAAAATGTGTGCATAAAAAATATATCTAGATTTAAATCCATCCTTACACATGGGAAGTTATTAGCTGATATTAAGAGTAGTCACTGTGTCCTAGTCTAGTCTATCCTACTTAGTTGTAGTTTTGGGGGAAATAGCACAAGGAAGAGCTATGTGTGTTGCCTTGAGCTTCTGGAGAGAAAATGAGTTAGGAATGCAATACATAAAGATATGTTCATGTTTTTGTGCTAGTTTGATACTAGCTTCAGTCATTAATTAGACATTGTCTTTTATTGTAAACCGCCCAGTCACTTAGGTGAGATGGGCAGTGTGGAAATCTGATGAATAAATAAATAGGCACTGCAGAACTAGAAATTCTGAAAAGGAGAGTCACGATGGCTGCCAGGCAATTCTAGTATACCTATTGCTTTACTCTCTGAACACAGAAGCCAAGCTAATAAAAGATGTCAATCTACAGACAGAAACTTCTTGATACCACCAAAGCAGGCTGAATCCCTTTTAATATGGCATTCTGTCCAGGAGGAGGTTTGACATGGTATGGAAGAAAAAAGAACATTCCATATTTTTTAGAATGCAGCATTCTGTTTCTAGGTTTTTAATTTTCAGCTTCCTTACAGATTACTTAAATTAGTATTGTGGTAATTTCCAAAATGTGCGGCCATAAAATTTCTTAAAGCAAAAATTAATAAGTGGCATATTCTTGCACACATTTAGTCCTATATTTGACTACCTAAACAGAGTAGTCAATCTTACTCAAGCTCTGGGTGGTGTCCCATCTCTGCCGTTCCATGTTAAATTACCTGGTGAACTATCTTTGGATTATGGAGCAATGTTTTTGATGGGTAAAGGCTAGCTACCAGTTCCTGATGTTTCGAATTATAGCATTGGCAGTGAATTATGACGAATATAGAAGTGCGTACAGGGCTCAAGTAGTTGAATATAGCTATGACAATAGGGTGGGTGTGATATGGAACATGTAACAGCCAGTATGAAAGGCTTGGCTGGCAAAGCATGGAAAAATGCTGATTTGGCATGAAGGTATATCAGAGGACAAGTGGTAGCATGTGGGATATGGGTTTGGCTGGTGATTAATTGAATTTTGTAGGGTGTAGGACAGCAGTTGGAGATAACATTGATGCTGATGAAGAGGTTTTAGAAGGTAAGATGTTGAACAGTGACAGATTGGACTGAGATTTTCAGTTGATAGATTCTAATTTTCTCTCTCAAGCATAAACAGCACTGTCTAAATAAACTATGGTGCAGTCTTTGTACATATGCTGGTTAGGAGTTTTGCCATTTTAAATGTGATGCCTTGAAAAGAATATACACTGGTACAGTATGTAAAGTTATAGCTTTGACAACAAATGACTATAGCAACAATGGTACTCAGGGTGTCAAGGTAGCTTTTTAAAACCAATACAAAAAGGAAGGATATAATTCACTTTCCCCCCTCCTTCAGTCCCTGGATGCAAATATGAAAAATTCTGTGCCCTCCTGACATTTTTACATAACCTACTTGGTCACCCTGTACAACTGAAATAAATTCTGCAATGCAGTTCAAAAAGTTTTCTTGATCAAATAACTTTTGGAAGTATCCCCATTAACCAGTGAGATTGAAATATTCGAATAGAAAAGCACATTCTTCTTATTTCAGTGAGTTGTTTAACAACATAATATATGTAAAAGTAATAGATTGTTTTTACAAAAAGATATAGACTTGGTTTAATTCTGTTTTAGTTATTCAATTATACTACACAAGGACACTGACAAATTAGCCAGGGTCTGCATTCTGATTTAGCTAAGTAGTTCACAGGTATTTATGCACACATAAACTTGATCACTTCAGCAATATTAGAAATATTAAATATTGATAAGAATCTCCCAGCGCATCCCATAATATCTGTCCAATTAATTGGATGAAATATGTCTTGCTTCAAGTTTTCTTACAAGAAACCTCATAACTTTGCAGAACAATGCTGTTGTGACATGCAAAAGGACAAGTGTTCTTAGAGGGAAATGAGGGCTAGTCTTTGTATACCTCTAAAACCATAACATTACTAAATGGCACATAGTAGTTCATTGTACTGTAAACAGAAATGATTGACTCTGACCAGAAAATATTAGCCAGTGCTAAATACAGAGTTCACCAGTCTTGAGCACGTAACCTAAAAAGGCAGTTACTGTTCTAATGCCTGATCTGTCTTGTCTCTAAACCAAGAGGTAAGGAATATTTAATGTGCCTATTCTGCCAGATGGCTAATGATACACTGTAGCTATACAAATTGACCAGTATTCTCAGTAAATAGACTTCTTCTGTGAGCTTTATTCTTCTGATATTAAATTATCCAGTTTGCAACTGTGTGCTAGTTCTGAAACAGGGGAAAAAAACCTCCCAGAGGACATTTAAACTATTTTTTCCCTTAAATTTGTATAGTTGCTGTATAATTGGTTTTTTTTTCAGATTGTACAGATAGATATATTAAGAGTAGCTTGGTATTTATTCACTTTCTTGAACACCATTAGAACCTCCAACTTACCAGAAAGCTAATGACTAGCTTTATTTTGGTAGAATAAAATCCTCATGCTCTGGGTTTTGGTGGTCTGAAATTCTGTATCTTAACATATTTTTTTCTAACTGGGTGTAACATATGCTTTCATTATGAGGGTCTCTGCCTGAAGCCTGCTTCCGAGATTGTGGCCTGACTTAGTCCTAATGACTAAGATGACACTTATGTATATCAGTACAGTACAGTCATCTGAATATCTCATATATCTTTTGTGAATGTCTACTGAAGTGATAATAATTGAGAACTAAAATACTGGGTGGGGGGGTGTTAATCTCAAACCTATATAATAATTTTGATTGTACTTACAGCCTGAGTTGCATTTAAATTTGAACAAATTTGCAGCTGCGTGATTGTTGAACTTAAATTTTTCACAAGGTGTTTAAAGCTGTATGGTTTTAGGTCCATAGAGAAGCAGCTTTTCTTTGTCCTTAACCCTTGGCAACCTGGAATATCACTCACCAGTTTTTTAACTAACATCAAACTTATTTCACATTTCAAGCTACAACCTCAAATTTATATCTATCATTTGCGCTACAAGAAAGTTGTAGGAGAATTCCTGACTTTGAAAGTAAAGGTGATAAGAGAAGGCCCAAGTATTTATTTTGAACCTGTCAGGGCAGATGTTACCTTAAGACGGAAGAACAACGAAGTATATGGAAGATCTGTTCATCTGTAACTATGCATAATGAAATCAGGACCAAAATCTGAAATCTACTTAAAATCAATCTAGATGTCACGCCAAACATTCAGTAAAAAGGTGGCCTACAGATTATTGGTAAAATTAGTTGTTAATCCCTTTCTCCTATACTACTCCTATTTAAAAATTCTTCACCTGAGCTGCTGTTTATCCCATAAGACAAGTGTGCAAACTGTGATACAACAGTAGATTTGATCATTTCCAGGCATTATATTCAGCTGGGCTCATAGGAATGTCTCACATTTGGCTATTACACTGTGCTTTTTGGCTTGATTTTCTGTATTGTCTCTAAAGATATTAAGGACATATTCACATATTTCAAATTTCCTAGCCTGTGGTCTGTTACATTTCCCACTGAAACTGCTTTCCACACCATTAGTTACTGTCAACTCGTACCAATTTTCCTCTCCTTCCTTTGCAGGTGGTCCGTAGTCGTCTAGAAAAGCAGGGCATCACTGTCCACAATGTGAGGCTGAATGGCTCAGCAGCTAGCCACGTGTTGCACCAGGACAGCGGTCTGGGGTATAAAGATCTGGATCTCATTTTTGGTGTTGATCTGAAAAGCGAGGATATTTTCCAGCTGGTAAAAGATGTAGTGATGGATTGTCTCCTGGATTTCCTCCCAGAAGGGGTAAACAAAGATAAGATCACTCCCATGACTCTGAAGGAGGCCTATGTGCAGAAGTTGGTGAAAGTGTGCAATGAAACTGACCGCTGGAGCCTTATATCACTGTCAAACAACAGTGGGAAGAATGTGGAACTCAAATTTGTAGACTCTCTCCGGCGGCAGTTTGAGTTCAGCGTTGATTCTTTCCAGATCATATTGGACTCACTATTGCTCTTTGGAGAGTGCTCAGAGAATCCAATGTCTGCAAACTTCCACCCTACTGTCACTGGGGAGAGTATGTACGGGGACTTTGAGGAAGCGATTGATCACCTGAGGAACCGAATTATAGCTACTAGAAACCCAGAGGAAATCAGAGGAGGTGGGCTTCTGAAGTACTGCAACCTCCTCGTGAGGGGATTTCAAGCTAAATCAGAAGTTGACATGAAAGCCTTGCAGAGGTACATGTGTTCGAGGTTTTTTATAGACTTTCCTGACATTGGGGAACAACAACGAAAACTGGAGTCTTACCTCCAAAGTCACTTTGTAGGGATGGAAAGCAAAAGGTATGATTGCCTGATGACCTTACACAGAGTGGTAAATGAGAGTACAGTGTGCCTGATGGGACATGAAAGACGACAGACGCTGAACCTCATTGCCATGTTGGCCCTCCGGGTCCTGGCTGAGCGGAACATAATTCCAACTGTCACAAATGTGACTTGTTATTATCAGCCAGCACCATACATCAGTGAAATAAACGTCAACTATTATGTAACCCACATGCAACCTCTTCTGCCTTGCAGTCACTCCTACCCAACGTGGCTCCCATGCAGCTGAATGCTGAAAAAAGCTCCAGTCTTTGTCTTCTCAAGGAGCAGAGGCTGTGTGTTCAGAAGAAAAAGAAAAAAAAATAGGTCTCTTGCTCTGTGTATCTTGCTCTTACATTGGAACTATAAGTCTACTTAATTGTGGGAAATTGTGCAGTGATATGTCTAATTACCAGAGATGTTTACAGGAAGAAAATGCTTGAGTTAATGTATAAGGTGGGTGGAAAGGATTAGGTTAAAAGCAGAGCTGCACTACCTTACATGCAAGCTGATTTTTTTTTTCTTTCTTAGTGCAAGAAGCATTATGGGCTGTGCAGACTCTATTTTTTCCTGAACATATTTCAAAGTGGTTAATTCCTTTTAAGGGACCAAAGAAATCTTATACAAGTGCCTGCAACCAAAAAAGAAATACTGTAATTTTTTTTGTAGTGGCAGAAATCTATATTGACAGCTTAGTTATGGATGTTTGCCAGGAATTTTTGGTTTTAGGATCACACATTCATTTCTGTCAAGGGAACTGAGGTAGGCAGAGGCTTTCCACAGCAGCCACTGTAACATGGCTTGCTGTCTGATGGACCAGCAGCACTGATTAACAGTTGGAGCAGAGCTGGGATGGGGAACTAAATGGGGGTTCAATTCATAATGATAGAGAATTTCTAATGAGATGGATTATGTGCCCTCATTGCAAAGGCTACCAGAGGAAATAGGAACTACCCTGAATGATTATTATTATTATTAAGTTGAATTATTATTCAGCTTAATGTGCAGTGCCAAAACCCTAACACATTAATTCCTCTTAAAGGAAAGTCTATAGATCAGTATGTTGCTGTGTGGATCAATATATCTTTTTCATGCAAGTATGTTGCTGTGTGGATCAATATATCTTTTTCATGCAAGGAGCAGTTGTTCCCAGGCTTTAATGGCCTCTACGACTGTCAATGGTATTAGAGTAAAAATGAGCTGGACCAAAAACATAAAAAGGTACATGCATAGCCTTTGTCCTGGTTAACAAAAAGAACCAGTTAGACCCAGAACTGGTCTGAGAAGCCCTCAGCTTTGTGTCTGATAGCCCACTACAGTATCTTGAGAATTGTGCTTCTCTTCCTGTTGGGTGTCTGTGACTACCTACTTGATTCCATGTTAGACTAAGGAAACATTTTAACACTGCTTGTTATGACTGTGCAAAACTTTACAGTCTTAATTTGACAAGGTATCAGTGATGTATTGAATCAAGTCATCAAATTGAAGACTAGGTTTGATGCGTTGAATCAGATGAAGTGATCCAATTTAGATGACTTTTGTTTGAATTGAACTTAAATTGGATTAACACAATTCACACGTTTGAACTGACACTTAAAATCTGATTTAGAAAAAATACATTTGGATCGGATCTGATTTGCACAGGTCCATTGCCTTGCTTTTGCTTATAAAATTTCGATGTAGAGAAAATTCCTCATGTGTTGCGCTTGCTACAGTAGACTAAGTAAGAGACGAGAGAGCTGTAGACAACTGTACACAAGAAATTGTTGATGTCTTGTCAGATTAGGTTTTGAAATAATTATATACCCAGCACAATAATTCTTCCTATATATTTTTTTGGATTGCATAGAAATTTTACAACATATCAGTTCAGATTAGTTTATACTTTTTAGGAAGCTGAGGCAGCAGATACCTTGGCTGTTGGACATACCTGCTCTGTAAGGGATACACAAAATACTCCATGGTGTATCTTTGAAGGTTGACTTCTTTGCTAATCTGTTTTCTTTGCAATCAAAACTGTACCTTGTTGGAGCAGACTAAAAAAAAAAGAAAAAAAAGAAATAAAATATACTTGGATTTTGTCTAGCTAAACACCCTGCCTCTTCCTGAGAGACAATGAGCTGAGATGGTAAGGCAGTTTTTAACATCTGTTGACTTATTGACCAATACCTACCACAACTTCACCCACTTTAGTATTTCTACAAGTTGTACAAGCTAAGAGAAACTTCTCAATTCTGATAAATCCAGTGCTGTGTAAATAGAGTTCTTGAATATATAGGTGGCTTGACATGATCTCTCCTCTATACTGGTGAAGTCTTCCATATTCTGCAATGCCTGATGATTAAGAGGGCTACCCTAGGTTTCCTCTGCCACTTGAAGGAAGGCTTTGCTTTTCCAGACTGTCTCATTTGACAACCATTTGATAATTCACATTTACAAGGAGAGAAATGGGTTTGCACTAAAACCGCACAGCTGGCTGCCAGCAATGTTTTTAGCTAAAATGATGGGTGAAAATTTAAATAGTAAAAATTGCCTCTTTAAAAAGAACCAGATCAATGCTGTGTTGGGGGGAAGAAAGTTCTCCCATGTAATCAAGGGCTTGCTGGATGCTTTTTTTTTTAAAAGCACTTTTTGCTGTATGGGGATGTGTGGTGAAATATAAGTAGAGGCTGCACCAGATATATCTGCTGTGATACTGCTGTTTTCC
Organism: Stegonotus admiraltiensis; assembly: GCA_032468215.1. Taxonomy (NCBI): domain Eukaryota; kingdom Metazoa; phylum Chordata; class Lepidosauria; order Squamata; family Colubridae; genus Stegonotus; species Stegonotus admiraltiensis. The sequence goes on along the minus strand of JANHZT010007544.1, from coordinate 111,253 downwards.
TTGTGTGCATGAGAATATCCTGAAGAGTTTGACACTATGAATGGCACTTCTAGACTTGTGTTTGAATGTGTTCTGCAGCTATCAAATCTGTCATGCAATAAGCCTGACATACGAACTTTGGATTCTTTAGAATCTGTCACCATAAATAAATACAATGTATTGAACTCTGTTGGATTTACTTTACTTAATCATACATTATTTCGGCCTGAAACAAAATTGATCTAAGTTAGCCTTCCCCAACCTGTACATTTTCGACAAACTGGACTACAAGGAAGGACTGTTTTAGGCCACCCAAATTCAGGAATAAAGGTGGCTTCCAAACTGCTATCCTTTCTCCTTCTAATGGCATAATTGGCTTTTGCAGAGTAGGTGGAACAAAGTAGGGAACGCCATACTGAAGTTTCACTGCAGTCTTCTGCCCTCTAACTTTGCTGATTGTATCTTCTATGGATGATTGGATGATAACTTGTCCCAGTTCATCTATGGTACGATCTGAAGTAGAGGGCTACCACCCTAGGGTGCCAAAAGAAAAAAAAAGGATAGGGAACATTGCTACACAGAAGTCACATCATTTCTACCAAGATACAAAATAATTCACATCTTCCTAATGCAATAATATTTCAGAATATATTTAAATTACTTTTCAAAACAGTTCTAGATGGAGAGAGCAAAGAGGCTCATATAGGTACATGGGATTTATGCATTGCCTTCACTACCACGCCTCTGTTAGCTGCTTACTATGCTCTTTCTAGGGCAGTGGTTCTCAACCTGTGGGTCGGGATCCCTTTGGGGGTCGAACAACCCTTTCACAGGGGTCGCCTAAGACCATTGGAAAACACATATTTTCAATGGTCTTAGGAATAATTTTATGGTTGGGGGTCACCACAACATGAGGAACTGCATTAAAGGGTCGCAGCATTAGGAAGGTTGAGAACCACTGTTCTAGAGTAAATGGAGAGTGTTGCATTGAGGTTGGGGCGCTGTACTTCCAAGTGTCCTATGTATATAGATAATTATATCTTAACATGGCTTGTGAATTGCCAAATTATTAGTGATAATGGATGCTTGCACGGGGGGAATAGCCTGGCTCTATGTATCTTTCAGATACTTTAAACTGCTATTCCAAAAACCATTTGCTATTGACTAGGCAAGTAAATGAAAGTTAATATCTAAAGCTACTGGAAGACATCAGGTGATCTAGTCTGGTTCTGATTTTATCTCTAGCCTCTTTCCGTAGTCTTCATTCTTGGCTTTACTAGCTATGCTCAGAACACTACTCAATACATCCTTCCATTGTGAAATTAATTGGGTCTTTAAATATAATATGATATAGGTTGGGGGAGGGGGTCTTGCCAAGTTTTTACCTCTTATGCCATTCCAATAGCACAAACCCTGGTCCTAATCCTGTAATTGGCGATTGTCTCTGAAACTGACCAGAGCAGCACAAACCACCTGATGTGGTTGGCTTTTTCTATTGTTGGAGCAGATCACTCCTAAACAAAAGGATGCTTGTAGAAAACACTAGTTGTGGTCTGAAAGGGGGCTTTCAATGTTTTGAGTGTTTGATCTCTTAAAAAAAAACCTAATAAAAATCTATTTTCTCAAAAGTTGGTCTGTCGTTTTTAATTGAACAGAAAAGCCAATATCAAAATGATGAAGGCTATGGTCAATAAAAGCCTTATGTCCATTCTAGTAAGCATCAGATGTATTAAATGTGTATACATGCTCAGCATATTGTTGGGGGAATTTTTAATCTGAGTCTAACAAATTGGAAGAATGCTCTACATACAATCCAATACTGGTTTAATAATAACCATAGCAATAAATTAAAAAGCCTTGTCAAAATATAGCAAAGGTGCATTTAGAAGATTGAAGGTGGGACAGCAAACTGAACAAATCTTTCTTAGCTTTGATACGGCTTTGGGAAATTTGATGAATTGCTTACAGTGCTATAGTGCTGGCATGAAGCCTATTTGTCATGGTTATACTTGCCTAGAATATGACCTAGTTTGTACACCAGTGAGCCATGATTTACTTAACTACAGTCACAGGATAAATCACAATGGGTGGAGTAGGGTTGCCCAATATACTGAGCCAAAATTGAGCAAAATATATGTTCAGGCAGAGAGACTTGGTGGCTGAGAGTTTAATTTGGATGCTTGCTCCTTCCAACCTTATGGTTCTATAGCTTAGGTTTCTGAACCAACCTATATTTGTGTTCCGTCATGTTTGCAAAATTGCTCTCCACGTCCAAGTTACTCCAGTATGGCTTGCTTCCATGCGAGGCATTTAAATTCAAAAGTATTTTTTTAAAATAAAAAACCCTCAGAAGAAGGAAGGAACCATGGCTAAATCCTGGGCATGGGCTCATTTGTGATGGGACAAGTTCTTTCTGCCAAAAATAGTTGAACAGAACTTACTATGACGCTATTCAAAACAGCTTCCCTCAGTCCACATGTTAGGGTGAAGCTGTGCTGAATGTTGGATAGCAGTGTTGATTGTCCATGTGTTTGTTAAGCAGTGGTTGATAATGTGTAAAAATAAAAACTCTTAATTGCTTTGCAAATCGTATATACCTAAAGGAAACCAATTGTCTCAAAAGGAATGTTATCTGAAGGCCAGAACTACATGGCATCATCTGATCTGAAGCCATTTTTTTTCTGCTGAACACAGAGCAGAGAAGGAACAACACGATGAACAGAAAATCATTTTTACCAATAAAGCTGAATTATCTTATTCGCCTGCATCCTATATGCATGTTTACCTACCTTTGGGAATTCTTAGATAAATAACAAAAAAAAACCCACCTTGTTCATCAATAATTTTCTCCCCCTCCCCTCAAGAGCTTCTGCTTAACCATTGCCCTTATTCTCAATGTTATTGGGATGGTTTATTTGAGGTTGTGTCATTGCGTTTCATTCCAAATCTCTTAGGTATTGTAGCTTCACCTAATTTACAGGCCTGGAGGTGCCTTTTAGCTGCCTGCCCCAGGAATGAAAATTGACTGATGGAACACGTTCCCATAAGATAAAAAAGCACACTCAAAAGTTTAACCTAATTGCTTGGTATCTAGTGGCTGCTTTCCAGAGTCCAAGCTGGACTCCGGTTTCATTCTTTCAAATGGAAATTCCCAGCATCTGATCTTGAAAATAGTTAATATCTTAGCTATGGATCTATGTCTCTCCTAAGGGAATCAGGGTTGTATGGAAAGAGTGCTGATGAACTTGTGACAGTGTCTAGCTCTCAGCTAAGCAGGGCAGGACTGTTGAAAGGTTGATGCTTAAAGTTCACCAAACAATATAATAAATTAGAGGTCCCTCTCTCACCTCTGAATTTGGACTTGGACCTGGTTGTTTATACTGCTGTACAAACCTGTAATATGTTTTTAGGATGTGCTTTTTCCTGGAATAATAAAGATGTTTATTTGCCCTGATCTAGTCTGTTCTCCAAACCATGCCAATGTCACCGCATGAGCAAACAAACACCATATGGCACTTTCTGGCAACATCATTCTTCCACTGTACTCTGAAGATAATGTTTACATCCAGTGAATGTTGATATGGATAAGTATCTCCAATTTTACATGGGAACACCTAGTAGGTCCTGGACAATGCCACAGATGGGAGAGTCGTACAGTGCAGTTAATATCTGCAGTGTGCAAAGTCATTTCCACTGCAGCCACTGTATTGTTGAAAACAGATGAGGAACAGACCCGAACTGATCTCAACACCAACCCAATGAAAAACAGGACCACAATAGGATAATTCCAAGCCTATTTCATGCCTTTCTATTCACGGTTCGTGTGAAAGAAGAGGCTTGGGAGGACAGAGATCTGAAGACCCATTTGGCCAGAAGTAAAGTTGTGCAGCTTTCTGTGTGAAAGAATAGAGACCCTCAGTTCCCATCAGTTCTGATCATGCTCCCCTTTCGTGTGAGTCCCAAGTTATTTCCCACCAATCCTCAGGTTTCTCTGTCCTGTTTAATTAGTCTTCTCTAAACCAGTGGTAGGCAAACTTGGCTCTTTCACACCCTGTGGACTTCAACT
>JANHZT010007543.1:20526-35387 GCA_032468215.1 Stegonotus admiraltiensis | reverse complement strand
TGGTGAGATTTGAACTTGCAGTAATTGCAGGCAGCTGGCTTTACTTTAATAGCACTTTAGCCACTGCGCCACCAAGGTTCCTGCAAATTTATTCACTGTGACTATGTTTCCATAAAAATTCTGTAAAATGGGATCTTATTGTCCACGTGTTATTGATAGAGGAGGGGGCTATAGGGATTTAGTCAAAAGATGAAACTGCAGCAAATTGCAGCTTCATGATTTTCATGTTACATAGCAAATCACACTTTATATTTATCTTGGGGGGGTTTTCCCGCAACATATATGAAAAAGACAAAAACGATACCATAAAGTTAAAGAAGTCATACTGTTAACACACCATAAAGAATCTGCTTTTATACTCATATTTTGGTAAGAAATATCAAGAAATAACCTTTTTCTCCTGAATAAATTGGCAGCAACTTTCAAAGAAAAGAAGACTCTCAGCTGGAAACCTGTAACCTGCAGGGTTGCTAAAATGTTTACAATGGCCAGGCCCAGCATTAAATGAAAGCAGATCAGAGTATGACTGACAAACAGATTGGTGTAGTCTTTCTTTAAGTTTTGGCATTAGAGAATCTTGACATATCTGAATTTTTGTCTCACTCCCTCATATTCCCATTCTCACAAACCTGTATTACTATATAAAATATTGCATACAAATATAAAATTTTTGCATCCACTGAATTTTTTTAAAAGGCTGAATTGTGCCTTGTATTCTGTACTTTCAGCCTTTTCTATTTCATCCTGTGACTCAATACAGAGAGAGAGAGACAGAGACAGAGACAGAGAGACAGAAAGACAGCAAAACCACCTTAATTTAGCAATACTAGGTAACTGGAGCCTGCTGGTATTTATGTAACATAAAATTAACTTTTGCAGGATCCAGAGTCACTCTTACATCTCAGGTCTAGTTATGTTACATAGCTTCTCAACAAGAAGAAGGAAATAAAGCACGGGTCAAACTCACTGTGTCACATTGCCATCATGTGACATCACGACATTTTTTTTCCCTTCACAGATCTGGCGTGGGCCTGACTTGCACATGACACATCTGGCCCGCGAACCGCCAGTTTGACACCCCTGAAAGTCTTTGTTATAATACAGTCCTCACATATCACTTAAACTTTGAACATCAGTCATCTGAAAGTATTATGACCAATTTTCCCATTTTGGTGATGAGAGTTCAATTCTGGGAGTGCTACAATCAACTGTTTAATGCATGTGATTTGATTACACCTACAGTTGTACATACAGTTGTAAATTCATACAGAATTACTTACCATTACTTTGCTGAATAGCATTTCACTAGATAATATATACCAAAAATGTAGGGTGTGTGAAACCTGTTGCTTTAGATTTTCTGTAGCAGCTTGATCTTTCCAATATAAATCTTACTAATAATTTCATTATTCAAAGTCACCATTAACACGTTTAACTAAGCAACAGGATTGAGTTAAAGTTTCTAATTTTCTATTCGAATATAGGTTCTGCACTTCAGTGATAAATCAATAACACCTCAGAATTATTACACTCAGTTCTTTTTTTAAAAAGCAATGGCAAGAGATAAGAATACTATAATTGTGCTATTTACTACTCCACACTTCCCCAAAAATCAATAAATTTCAGCAAGTCTAGATTTAGTTTCCTTTGGATATAAAGGGTATCTTTACTTCATATATCTTATTTGCAGAATACTCAAAAAAGGAAAATAATAATGCTGTTGAACACAGAGGGACTTACTTCTAAGGGAATAGGTAGAGTTTATGATCGAACAAGACTTGAACAAGACAGCAGAAAACTCTGTTGTTTAGCAGCTATTGAACTGAAAGACGTGCTTTTCAAGACAGATCTTCAAAGGGAAGCACTAGCATTTTATTAATGTTGTCTTGGGATTTTTTAAATTATTAATCTTAATTGCCACAGATAGGTTCTTTCACAAACAAGTGGGCTAGGAATATGATAAATAAAAATATTAAAATCTCACAATTCTTTTGGATATCATAACATCATCTAGCAGGTGGCTTGGAGATATTCTTCCTCAACCCATGGCCTGAGTTAATAATATGCCATTTATAGAACATCAAAAGAGGGATAGCCTTTAATTGGAGAATCAATAAAAGGGCTGTTCGTTGAATTGCTAATCAATGTTCTCAGAGAGTACTAGGAATTCCCACTAATTCTCTTAAACCCTTGTAAATGAGTGTAGCAAATTATCTTGATGGAAAGGAGATTGGCACATATAAAGTATAATCTTAGGATATTCTGGAAGCCAACTGCAAGAAGAAGAAAAAATCTGCATTTCATTAATATGGCTTACTTCTACTTGGCTTACTTCTACTTACTTTAGTCTTCCCCCTTCTGGAATAAAGATTATCTCTTTCTTTTCTGGAAAGAATATTATTAAGATTATTTTAATCTGAAGACATCAAAACATATATAGGCTATACATAACCAAGGAACCATACTACATTACAGGCATATTTAATCTATCAGTTTAAATTAATTAGTTTAATTAATTAATCTATTAATTAATGAGCCAATTAATTACCCACCAAGATATAAACCCCATTGTATTTATTGATCTATCAATATGCCTTTTTTTTAACAATTCCCCTTTGATTGAAACATTTATTTGCAATATGTTTTAGCAAAATTCATATAAAACTGTAGCAATCCATATCAGTTGAATATACCCACTCTAATATTAACTGCACTATTTCTCAATATGTGCTTTTGTAGCTTCCTTATCACCATCGCAAACAATGCAACTAGGTTTTTTTTATAAACATTTTTTATTTTTTATCAACATATTCAAATGTACAGTCTTTGGTCCATTATTAATCATTATTCATTCATCTTATTCTTTAACTTCCATTTACTAATTAGTTGTTTGGGTCTGCTCTTTTACCATCTCCTTCTTTTATTTTAATACAACCTTTCCTTTTCTTCTTCCCTTCTCTCTCCTCTTCTATCTCTTTCCACTTTCCTCATCCCTCCCCTCCTTCCCTTTTCTACTTCCTCTCCTCTTTCCCCTCTCCTCTCTTCTTCCTCCCTTTCTTACCCTCTCTTCTCCTCTTTCCCCTACTTTCTTCCCCTTCTTTTCCTGTTCTTCTTTTCTTCTCTTCTCACCTCCCAACTCTCCTCCTTCCCCCTCTCTATTCCTCTCCCCTTTTCCACTCCCTTGTTGTTTCCTTTTTCAATTCAATCTGAAATGGTATTCAAGCAGCCCCCATTTCTATTCACATACATCTTCATTTCAAATTTCTTTTTTACTTTATAATTATATCTCTTCTTACATTCCTGTACATTATTAATCAATCCATGTGTCATCTGGGTATAACATTTGTGTGCCCTCATAAACAATGCAACTAGTTTTGTTACATGGTCATCAGACAACAGAAAATAATTTTTCCCCATCTAATATAGATTGATTCAATTGGATTAATTGAATCTTGAAAATTGAAGGGGATGGTGAATCTAAGGTATAAGTTCCTGATAATGCAATGTAATAATTTAAGGGGGCAAATCTTCTACTGTAAGTTATTATTACAAATGCAATGTGTATTCGGTATCTTCTATCCAAATAGGCTGTTGGCATTGTCTGAAAGAGAAGTTTTGTAAAAGCTTGTCTCAAGGAGTGAGATGTCTATGAATTCTCAAGCACCCAGGTCATGGTTGTCCCAAAAGTGGTTTTCCAAAAGGCAACTGGAATTTCTTGGAGTTTTTTTCTTTGAAAATCCTTCCGTCCCCCACCAGTCAATTAGAACTGAAGAAGCTTCTTGTATGAGAAGTGAAATGTTTTTTTTAAAAAAACCCAAAAAAGTCCAGTTACTGTTTTGGAAAAGCACCTTTGGGACAAAGAGAACAAAATGTGAAAGGTTGTAAGTAGCATACATTCTTTTTCCTTCTTTTAAAAAATTGATACCACTTAGCCAATTAATCTTATATACCTGCTCTCTATCATGTTTAAAATCTTTAAAAACTAAATAGCCCCTCACCAGTGTATGATAATTTATGTCATTCAGCGCAGTTCCTGATCTAGCAAGAAGGCTAAAATTGACAATATCAATTATGGCCGTAACAACACTTTGATAGCAATCCCCCCTTAAATAGTTTAAATATTGCAATTTTTAAAACCATGAAATTAAAGAAATCCATTCAAAACCAAATTTCTGCTCTTTGTAGTTTTATTAACAATTATTTCTAATCTTTTCACAATCTCTTTAAGATGAAGTATGTTCACATGCCTAGCAAAATTGTTGTTTTTATGTTCCTTTGCAATTACCACCAGAGAGCAACCTTGCATGCTGTTTGGAATAACTGTGGTGTAGAACTGAAAAGATATACTATAGATATTTTTTTATTTAAGCAATTAAATCAATAGTCATTGTAATCTATTAATCAATCCCACTAGCAACCCCAAAACTGTATTGCACTAGCTTTTGAACTTGGTTTTGAGTTGACACTAAACTGGCAGAAATAGCCCAAAGCCCAGAAGACAAGCTCAGGATCCAAAAAGATCTTGACAGACTTGAACAATGGGTCCTATCCAACAACATGAAATTTAATGTAGAGAAAAGCAAGATTTTACCAAAGTACAAATATAGATTAGGTAAACAAGTATAGATTAGGCAAAACCTGGCTCAAAAACAGTAACTGTGAGAGGGACCCTGAAGTCCTAATGGATGATCCCTTAAACATGAGCCAGCAGTGTGCGGCAGCATCCAAAAGAGCTAATACAATCCTTGGTTGTATAAACCATAGAATCAAAATCATGTGAAGTATTAGTACCACTTTATAAAGCCTTAGTAAGGCCACACCTGGAATACTGGATCCAGTTTTGGTCACCACATTACAAAAAAAATGTAGAGACCTTGGAATAAATGCAAAGAACAGCAACTAAGATGTTTAAGGGCCTGGAGACTAAAACAAATGAAGAATGGTTGCAGGATTTGGGGTTGTTCCAGAAATGACAAAGGACAGACTAAAAAAAAAACCCAATTAATAAGTTGTATGTAGGTGTAGAGTACATCAGTCTCACTATCCCACCAATACTGGACCTGGAAGCTGCAAAACTATTCTCAAAAACATTATATAGGATCAGCGAGATCATGAGTCCATACTAAATATCAGGTTAGCTCCCCCTATTTTAATTCCGGGATTCAAAATATCCAAGGAGACAAAATACTCTGTTCAGATATGATATTTATGTCATTTGTTATCACAACATGAGTTATGACTAAGTGGTTTTTAGTTGAAGAATAGATGAATTTAGGGAAATCAGCACTGTGAGAAGCTATTGGTTGTCAACTATGTTGAAGTTCATAATTTGGTGGTAACATGATTCCTAATATCAAGCAATAAAATCGGTCCTGGTCTGGGTAAACTTTCAGATGTTCTCCACTACAGCCTTAACATATTGTGCTAATTTAATTTTCTTTGTTTCCCTGAAGCCTCACACTGACATCCAAAAACATTGGAAGAAAGGTTTGATTAAAACAAACACAGATATAGTAAGGTCATAATAGGAAAGCTATGTCACTTGAGATACATGTTGATATTGATTTTGCGTTTAAGTAGAGTTACTTGGAAATAAGGGCCACTTCATATTGCTTTTAAATACAGTATACTGTAAAACAGTGACTCTGTTTTTATGTCTGGGTCAAGGTTTATTTTCAAGTGTTGTTGCAAAGAAAGGTTCTGAATTTTCTCCCATACATATAAGTTAAAATTCAGCAAAGTAATTTGTGCCGTGTTCATGATGGAGCACTCATAGAACCACTTTCTATGAGTGCACTTGAATAAGAGTTCTCACCTAAACAAGTAGGGTGAAAAAAGGGAATAATTTATTTTATTATAAAATACATTTATTTGCTGCCCATCTCATATCCAACAAATCATGCCCTAATTAATTCATGCCCCATAAATTAGTTCTAAATCTGGCTAAAATCAACAAACTGCCAATTATAGGCACCATCCAATCTGCTACTATGGTAATAGCAACCTACATAGAAACCAGAGGTAGGTTTCACAGGTAAAATTTTGCCAAGAAATCTAGCAATTGCTCTTATAGATTTGTAGGACAACCCTCCTATACCTCTTATCTACCAGCGGGTTAATGAATACTGTTCCCATAATTCTTAACTCACACAGCTAATTGCCATGACAACTGGAAACTGCGAAAGTTGTACTCCATGCCCCTAAAAAGAGATGGCTTTGATCTTCAGTTGTTGTTTGTGAACTACTATGAAAAGCAATAAATCAAGAATGAAAATTGCATTGAATTAGGTTTAGCTAAGAAACCTACAAAGTTATAGAAGTTTTGATCTTTGTATAAGATCAAAGACTTCTACTAAATGGATATGAAAATAGATGTGTTTAAGAAGTAGAGATGCAAGGGTTTAGGGGTTTTGAAGAACAAAAAAATTAGTTTAAGGGGGTTTGTGTATTCTAGTCAGTTAGCCATTATCAGCTGCAGTGGTGAAATCCAAATATTTTTACTACCGGTTCTGTGGGCTTGGCTTGGTGGACGTGGTGTGGCATGGTGGGCGTGGCTTGGTGGGCATGGCAGGGGAAGGATACTGCAAAATCTCCATTCCCACCCCACTCTGGGGCCAGCCAGAAGTGGTATTTGCCAGTTTTCCGAACTACTCAAAATTTCTGCTACCGGTTCTCCAAACTACTCCAAACTTCCGCTACTGGTTCTCCAGAACCTGTCAGAACCTGCTGGATTTCACCCCTGATCAGCTGGTACATTTTTCAAAAAATTGGAAGTCTATTTCAGTGTAGGGAAACTCATCCTATTTGTTCTCACGTTTTTCTTTTAATAATTGCAAGAGATCACTGAAAGAAAGCTATTGTAGAATCTATTAGTCTTTCAAATATGCTTCCCCCAAAATTGTCTTCTTTGTCATGATTATTAGCAGCTAAGGCAATGCAGCATTGAAAGCCTTTGCTCAAAACCTTTTAAGCAAAGTACAACACATTGGAATACCAAATCCTTTAGAATGTAACAAGTTTAATTTTTCCCCTTCTGCTGTAATGGAGCTTCTATTTGACTTGCTGTTTTCTTTTAGGCAGTTTTGAAATGCAGACAGTGTTACATATTGATGTCTTACCTGTACCCATACACACACGCACGTACCCACAGGCCAGGCTGCATGGGTTAGTAGNNNAGACAATAAAGGAGACTTGAACTCATGACTTGGTCTCAGACTATTTATTGGGGACAATCCATCCGAATTGTAACAGACAGCACTACATACAGTTTTGAAATGCAGACAGTACTATATACTCATGGCCTCTAAGAGAAATTCCTGACACTTGCTTGATTCAAATAAATCCGTTTTCAACATTGTGCAAGCATCACTTTATACAGCAGGTTCAATAAAACAGCCCACATTCAAAAAAACTAAACATAAGTCTATCTGCCAATGCAGAGCAAAGTTGCAAGAAGCAAAAGAAACATTTCTAATAAAATAGATATAGAGAAAAGAAACAATGATCTACATATACCCAAATATTCCAATTTTCCCTTCCTTAAATTTCTACAGAACAAGGCAATTATCCATAACCATTCCCTTTTTTTCTTCAAACACATGTAAAGTATAGCTTATTAAATCTCAAACTTCCATCTGTTCCTAATAAGACTAACTAAATGCGAGCAATTTTGTGATTTTGAAGAGAAGAAAATTGATTCCCTGTTAGCGTTCCACTGCCACTTCTCCAGCTGTTAAAAGTACAGATAGACTCTTCACTTTTGTAGCAATCTCATTAATTCCCTTTGTACTTTAGTTAAAATACCTCAGCAAGCCATTGCTACCAGCTGGTCTTTGCAATCTCCTTGCTTACAATTATTTCTACATGTGATAACAATAATAATGCATCTGTCCATGCTTCCTATTAAGAGTAGGTCCTGACAAAATGCCTTGTACGGGCGATACACCAAGCAAATGGGCCACCTGCTATTGTGGGAGTAATTTCCTGGGTCATGGGCCTACATTTGGTAACCTTGTCAGATTTTTTAAAGTTAGCATTTACACACGCTTCCCAGGTAGTTCTTACTTAAGTGTGACTACAGTGTTGCTTTCTAAAAATCTGGATGACTCCAATAGAAGAGATAGTTCAGGGTTAAACTGAGGAGTCCTGGGTGCTGTCTGAGCTTAGTTTTTGGTGGCAGGTGTAACATCATCAGTAGGTAATATCAGCACTGACGATGTTACCTTAGTCAGGTAGTAAAATAGATTTGTAGGCAAGCTCAGACAGCACCAAGGGTTCTGTAATGTGGGTGATTATTAGATGGATATAGAAAACTTTCATTGCTGCTATCAATTTGTGGTTCAGATTTTGCAATCCAGATCTGAAAAACATATAGTTGAGGCCAGAGGTGAAATCCAGCAGGTTCTGACAGGTTCTGGAGAACCGGTAGCGGAAATTTTGAGTAATTTGGAGAACCGGCAAATACCACCTATGGCTGGCCCCAGAGTGGGGTGGGAATGGAGATTTTGTAGTATCCTTCCCCTGCCACACCCACCAAGCCTCGCCCACCAAGCCATGCCCACAAAACCAGTTGTAAAAAAAAATGGATTTCACCACTGGTTGAGGCATATCTCACTTTTGATATATTCATTCCTAGCTGTTGTAACTTGATATTTCTTTGAGTTCCAGAGGAGGTTATGTGTATATGCATGGAAAAATAAAGGAATTTCTGATCCCTTTCTTGCCTGCCAAAATGTTTGTTTTTTTTTTGCCAGGCCTTTCACACCCCAATTGATTATGTCTGCTTATTTTGGCTGTGTCACTCTTTTTACCCCTGCCAAATGGCTCAAGGTTATCAATCAATGGTTGACAGTTACTTCTGTGAATGTATTTGCCCACCCTGTAATCACAAGTATATTGCACCGATCAATTACATCCACAGTGGGCAAAAACTATTGGAACATGCAATTTTAACACTAGCAGTGGGCAAAAGAAAAAAGGAGCAAGAGCTGGAAAGGCATTTGTCTTAATGGGACACAGCTGAGGCATTACTAAATAAAGCACATGTCATCAAGTTTATTATATATATTTCTAGTCTATTCTGCAACAGAAATTTAATCTACGGAAAATAAAGATTTCCTGGAATTACAAATCACCATAAATACTAAAAAAGTAACAAGATTTTAAAAGTTTAACAACCTGGATATATGTTTTGTTAAAAATATTTCTTTGTTTTACAGAGAAGTCCAGTTTTCTAATTCTGAATAGATGTTTCTTATCTTCCCATGACAAGTTGGCTCGGGAGCCCATTTTTTCCCACAGTGGCCCCTGCTTTGTGGAACTTCCTCCCTTCAACAATTAGAGTGGCCCCAACCCCGATAGCCATTCTTAAGACCCTACAAACCTGGCTATGTTTCTGTGCTGCTGAATGTATTAAGGGCCCCATTTCCTTGCTATGTTGCTAACTAGCCAAGTATCTTGGCTGCTATGTATATTTATTCTGGATGTTTCTATTGTTTTAAACATTTTTTAGTATTTTGGCTGTAATTTTTTTTTAATTGTAAGCTGAGATGCGGGGGGAGCTATAGAAATTGAATAAATAAATACATTTTTTTTCAATGGATACTGCCAAGAAATCAGTTCCAGGGTGGCTAAGAAGAAGAATCCTGCTGTGAAAAGGATCTTTAACCCTTTTTTTGCATGGAAATTCATAGTGAAAAGAATGTGCTCTCCTATCCCATGAAACATAGAAGAATTCTCTTATTATAAAGCATTAGAAACACATCCAAGAGAGGGAAGGCAGAGGAGACTTAGCTTCAAATATCAAAAACATGCATAAAGTCCACACAATTTTTCCTCCTTTTTTTAAATCACAAAATTTATATCCACTGGTTTACATTTTGAGGAATCCTGGATTCTCTCTGAGCTTGATTGTTTGTTTGTTTGTTTGTTTGTTTTTTTGTTTTTTGCAGACCTTTCATTACATTGATGATGTTACCTAGTTTGTCTAATGAAACGTCTGCAAGAAAACAACCGAGCTCAGGGAGCATCAAGGATCTCTCATTTCAACCTTGAGTTGCCAATATTCTCCTTTATTGGTTTGCATCTTCTCTACCTTTCTCCTCCTCCTCAATAGCATTAAGACTATGAATTAATAATGGGTTATTCTCACATTCAAATTAAAATGTCTTGTGGAACTAGGACATAGCAGCATGCCAGTGTCAGAACTGGCAATCTTCTACAATTATATTAACAATAGGTTTCCACCTGCCAATTTTGCTGAGCCTGTTAAAGGGTCAGCATTTTTCCAACCTTTTTACTGAGGGTATTAAAATTGTACTCTGCTATACATTTCTAAACTACAACCAGATAAGATGTATCCCTGGGCAAGATATGGTTAATATTGTCCATTAATGACTTGTAGCATTTTCATAGTATTACCCAGGTATCATTTAAGTGATATAAACTCTGTCCTCTCATTAGTATGGTTTTGGCCTACAATGGTTGGAGGACTCTGAAAGATGCTGTAGGTCATAGTGGAGAAATTACTATTTCCCAACCTTTGCTCTTCACTATCAGTGCAACATTCCCTGAAGGAACCAAGAACAGCAAATGCAAGCATCCTTTATAGTGTTTGAAAAATATATTACGGAAAAGCTTGGCTGCATTCTGAATTACACTGCTACGTATAATGCTAATGGCTTGCTATTTTCCAGGACACGCTTCTAAGCTGCACAGAGATTCTAGAGAGATGAAGATGGTAGGCAGCTGTAGTATTGCTGGTTACAAACCCCATTATCCCACAACTAAAAATAATAATAATCATCCAAGAGAGATGGCGACAAAGATATTTGATGATTGGCAGTAACCCCTCTGGAGCTACAAGCTCCAGCTTTGGCTTATTATGTACTAAGGAGAGGCTTTTTTTTTCATGGACTTATACAGGGATTGAACTTGTATATAGAGTAGAGCCAAGGTCTTTTTACAGAGCAGCAAGGAGAGAATTGTCCCAGCATTACACAGGTACATCCTTATCCATTGTACAGGTAGTTGTTGTTTAGCAACTACAATTGGGGCTACCCTTGAAAAGTATTCAGAGACTACAGTTGGTCCAGAATGCAGCCGTGCGAGTTATAGTGGGTGCGCCGAGATACACCCACATTACACCAATTCTCCGCGAGCTGCACTGGCTCTCTATTGGTCTCCGGGTGCAATTCAAGGTGTTGGTCATTACCTTTAAAGCCCTATATGGCTCAGGACCAGGCTATCTTCGAGACCGCCTTCTACCACATAGCTCCCAGCAACCGGTAAGATCCCACAGAGTCAGTCTCCTCCGGGTCCCGTCAGCTAAACAATGTTGGCTGGCGGACCCGCAGGGGAGGGCCTTCTCTGTGGCTGCCCTGGCTTTCTGGAACCAATTACCTCCTGAGGTCCAGACTGCCCCCACCCTATTGGCCTTCCGCAAAGCAGTGAAGACCTGGCTCTTCCAGCAGGCCTGGGGCCGTTGATCTCGTTATAATGATCTTGCGAGACCCGGCCACAAATTGGAGTGCATGTGTTTTAACATTTTTAACGTTTTAATGTTTTAACGTTTTTCTTTTAACTTTTTATGGGATTGTTCGCTTTGTTTTATTCTTTGTTGTAAGCCGCCCAGTCCCTTGGGAGTTGGGCAGCATAGAAATGCGACAAAATGAATGAATGAATGAATGAATGAATGAATGAATGAATGAATGAATAAATAAATAAATAAATAAATAAATAGGGACCAGAACTCAGTTGCTAAGCTAAGTGAAATCACAACTGCATTTATGATCCTACTTCAGCTTTTCTTTGCTTTACAAAATATCTGTAAAAATTATTTTTTTCATCTTGAGGAGCCTATGTGCAGCTGTCCTCAGTGTATACACACACACACACACGCACACACACAAACACACAGAGCCCTGAACTCTGAGGCATATGCCAGCCCACCCAACCATGCTCACGTGTCACTCCTTCCTCCACCTATACTTGCCTGCACAGTGCTACAGTACCCACCCCCTGCTGCCCCACACTTGCATCCCACCGCACAACCTCTCCCCTGCAGTTGTACGGCATCACAACATGCCCCCGTCCATCTGCACTACCAAACACTCCCCCCTCTTGCTGGACTGCTTGGACCCACACAAGCATTTGCCACTTCCTGCCAGCATCCCCATTAACTTTGTAGAAAGCCTGCAGAAAGTTGCAAGTTGTGGTCATATGAACTCCTCATTTAAAGACCCACCATCCTCACTTAATTAGAATCACAGGGACTGCAGGGGTAGGGATTGCTAAATGATGCCGTAACATGATGTCACGCTTTATGACGGCATTCCAAATTCTGGTTCCAATTGCCATCATCACCTTTTCCTGTATAGAAAGGAAACTTATACTGATTTATGCTGCAGTGCGAAGAGGAGGAGTTTCGGTAAAGACATTCTGTTCCAAGACTCCTCTTAAAACTCTGAGGATCACTATAATACAATGGCAGCGATCAGGTCTTTTTTGCCTGCAGAAAACCCCAGGCAAAAACTTTGCACTTCCTGTTAAAACAATTGAGATAGCTGGAATATTTAAAAACACCTACCTGAAACCCTGAGGACTTATGACAGTGAGTTACCATAAACACGGGAGTAGATTACATACTGGCTTGAATCAGTATTATCAATCTTTCCCAAGGCAGGTATGAGCTAGGAAGACATTTCCCACAAACCTGAACAATATGACTAGGAACTAAAATATTACAGGTAGATCTTATTGAATGACTGACAGAATAGCCTACAGTGACCATTCACAGTTATGACAGTGATGAAAAAGTAACTGTGCAGCCAATCCTCACTTTTATGATCTTCACAGGAAAGGAAAGGTGAAGTAAGATGATAAGCACAGTGATGGTGTCATTTAGTAACTAGTTTGCTTAATGGCAGTCCCAAGTGCGGTTGCTACAATGGACTACCTCTATTTTTATAATTGTCAGTCTTAGAATGGGATGGATGTGATCCTGACTAGCTTTGTGTCTCCTCTTAGCAATTGCAATAGCACTTAGACCTATAGTGCTTTACAGCCCTCTCTAAGCAGTTTGCAGAGTTAGCATGTTGCCCCCAACAATCTGCCCCAAAAAAACCTCAGAAGTTGGAAGGCTGAATCAACCTTGAGCCTCTCAGAATCAAACACCTGGAGTGAGCAGTGAGTTAACCTGCAGTACTGCATTTGTAACCACTGTGCCACCAGGGCTCACTAATTCAACTCCCTTCTCTTCTACTCCTTCCTTTGTATAAGGGAATCTCTGTCAGTTTCTGTAAAGGGCAGAGAGAATGGCCTTGACTGATAGGAGGAAAAGCTGCTACCAAGACAACAGTCAGCTAAAAGGAACCTGAGTGTAGGCCAAAAAAGTAACTTGAGAAAATATGTCAGATAGGACTCTTCCCGAGTTTACATAATGGAGGGAGGAGGAAACACATTCAGACTTGCAAGATTCTTTTATGTAGTGCTAACTTCCATGGATTTCTTAGTTTGGTCTACCCCATAGGGTGACAATTTCTTTTTTGGCCCAATTCAAATTGGTCAGTGCTCAGAGTCTGGAGGGAGTTTGTCTATAGCAGCCTAAAATAGTCAACAGAAACCATGCCTTTCTGTCCCTATTTGCACTAGTAACTAGTATAGCATAGGCACTAGATTGTATCTTTGGCCATCCTTTTTACTGAAGAATTCAGAAAACAATTGTATAAAGTTGGAACAGTTTAGGATATACCAATCTGAAAACTATGAAGGGTGGATAGTCATCTATCAGCGATGTTCTAGTACAGGGGTGGGCAAATGTGGCTCTTTTACCACCTGTGGACTTCAACTCCCAGAATTCCTGAGACAGCTTGAGTTGAAGTCCACAGGTGGTAAAAGAGCCACATTTGCCCACCTCTGTTCTAGTACAATGTTTCTCAACCTCAGCAACTTCAAGATATGTGAACTTCAACTCTCAGAATTCCCCAGCCAGCGTGGGGAAATTGAAGTCCATACATCTTAAACTTGCCAAGGTTGACACTACTCTAGTGGATCCTGCAACGAGCAGGGGATTAAAATAGAGGATGTCTATCTACACGTCTAAGATGATGTTATGCATTCTTATTTATTTTCCCTTCAACTATATGATTCTATGGATTTACAGATGGTCTTTACCTTATAACCAAAATTAGGACTAGAATTTCAGTCACTAAACAATATGGTCATCAAATGAATCATCACATTGGACCTGATTTTATGACCATTTTATAGCAATTAATGAGTGAATTGCCATGGTCATTAAATGAATTATGTGGTCATTAAGCAGCTCCAGCTTCCCCAATTGACTTCGCTTGTCAGACGTTGACTGAGAAAGTTGCAAATTGCAATCATGTGACCATAAGACACTTGTGCAACCATCATAAGTGCAAGCACCCAAATTGCGACCAATGGGTCATAAGTCATTGTTTTTGAGGCCATTGTAAGTTCAAACAGTTGTTAAATGAACATAAATCAAGGACTATCTGTATACAGCTGCTGCTTAGACATGCCTTACTGGATTAGGATGAGATTCAGTCAGGGGTGAAATGCTCCTGGTTCGGACCGGATTGCCCGATCCAGTAGTGAGGGTGGCGGGTGGTTCGGAGAACTGGTAGCAAAAATCCCTGCGCCCTCCCCCCCCCCAAAATGTCCAGCTGAGCCGTGCAATCATCAGAGGCTTTTTTTTTTACTTTTAAAAGCATTTTTTCTACAACCTCTTCAGCTGAAAAAATGTTTTTAAAAGGAAAAAAAACCTCTGCCGATCAGGCAAGTCATCTGGGATCTTCAGAGGCTTTTAAAAGCATTTTTTCTACAACCTCTTTGAC
>JANHZT010007539.1:17594-31481 GCA_032468215.1 Stegonotus admiraltiensis | reverse complement strand
GGAAAGCCTGCATTCTGGAAAGGGGTTTGTTTGGAATTAAACAGTGGTTGTGAAGCTGGTGTGTGTCACATTCTTTGAGAATCCAAAGCTGGGGCAGAACACATGTGCTCCTAGCTATCACATGGCCTTCTTTCTAACTAGGCAAAAATATAACTGTCCCTTCAACCCCCAGGGCCTAATCTGCCTAAAGCAGCGGTGGCAACATCACATGACTTTTCCCCCCTTTGCTAAACAGCGTGGGGGCATGGCCAGCGCATGATCCATCCAGCCCGTGAGCTGGGAATTTGACGGCCCTGGCCTAAAGTGTACGATAGGGATACACTGCTCACCTACGATACCTCTAGATGGGTTAAGATTCGCAGCTGAAAAAGTGTGAGTAGCTTCTCTGAATGGAAGATGGAGACTGGAATTGTCTCACTTCTCTTCTCTTTCTCATCAATACTTGTAACAAGAAGTGATGAGACAGGAAAGGGGAGGTAAGTAATAATCCCTGAATGCTTCCTTATGAAGGGAACATGCTGCACCCACTTTGGCCAACAAGGTCAGGATTGCCAAACTTATATATAAACTAGCTAAACAGTAAAAAATTAACCTTAGTACCTTTTGCTTTTAAAGGATCAGCTGACATGTCCTGCCAGAGCAGCAAATGCTGTGGGAACAGAACAAATAAATGTATATGTCTTCCATCTCAGTACTAGAGCAACTCTAGTTAAGAGTATATTATCTATGTATATTATCTATGTATAAGATAATATACATAGATATTTCCTCCATTTCATTTCTCAGAATATCCAACAAAGGTTGCTGGTGTGAAAAAGATAATAATTGTCTCTAAATTATCCAACACAGTAGCAATGTCTGAGAAAGGATTTTAATTTGGATCCTCCCAGTCCTGCTCCAATTCCATAAGATTGCAGGTAAGGGCATCTTAATCCTAAGATACTGTCTTACATCAGTAATACTTTATCTCTTATGAAAAGGTTAGAAAAAGTTGCTGAGGCCGGTAGTTATTTATATGGTGCTGTAGAAGTTCATCGTCAATTAGCCCGCTGTTCATGAGGCTTAAGGACGCCATCATTTCTGCTCTGCCAAGGCACCAGATAGCCACTATTCCTTCACAGCAACATTTTTTAAAAGGCAGTGCTTGTGATAAAGTAGAAGAAATGCTTTATTTTTCATGGACCAAGCCAGATTCCTTGCAAAGCAGATGTACAGTCTCCCTCACCCACGCATGCTAAAACACTCGCTACAAATTGTGAGAAACTGACAAGCTGGCATTTGATCCAGTTTGCTCTTGCATTACAATTAATCTAATTTTGCCTGTAACCAGGATAATGCCTTATGTTAAACAATGGAAATGCCAGCCTCATCTAAAAGAAACACCCTGTGACTTCTAAAATGAAGCTTTCAAAATGACTTGGCTCTCACTGACATCTAATTCAACAAGGTGCAACGAGTCAGATTAGTACCTTTTGCTTTTAAAGGATCAGCTGACGTGTATCTTTTTTTTGTCCTTCTCCCCTATGACCTGTGTCATTTTCATGGAGTGAAGGGCATACCAGGCTTTGGCTGAGATGCCTGTCTAGCTGACATTCTTTAATTTGATTTATGTCAGTTCCTGCACTGAGACTGAAAGCTGGCATTATTTGCAATAAAGCAAAATACCATTTGTTTTAGAGACCCATGGAGCAATGGTGTATTAATGAAGATGGCAATAAATATGAGGCCTGTTCTGATGTGTGGTCATAATCAGATTCCTTGGCTCTGTTGCACTTTGTCAACACTCAAAGGTTAGATCTCCATTTCCACAGAGCGTTAAACCTTTCTAAAACTAATGACACTCAAAATACAAACACTGGAAAAATGAATGTTTTTCAAAAGAATGTTTCAGTAAGGTTATTTCTCCTCCCTATACTTATGTGCAACTTCAGTATAAAATTTAAGATTAGATAATTATAGCATCATGTTCTCCATGCTGTTAAAAGCATTCTATGAAACCTACTATTACAGACATAATTTGTAATAATCAAATTATAACATGGTAATATTTTACACTAAGCATTGGTAGTACAATTGGATTTTTTTCTGATTTTGAGATAAGCAATATAATGGGCTCAATGGGACACTTTCCCTAGCTTTTTTGTTTTTAAAAATCATTTTGATCAATCATTTCATCAACATGGGACCATACTCTACCTTTATTGATCCCTGCATTAAAAAAAAACAACAACCCACATTTGTTGTAGTCTAGTACTATGATTTGAATTCATAGCTTTTAACAGATCTTTGTGGTCATAAGTGATCAATAGGATTATTTCAGTGACAATATGTTCATATAAAGCTAGCCAAATTGAACCATTTATAATAAATCTAAAGGTGCTTTTTCCAGAGGCAACTGGACTTTCTGGTATTTCTTTGAAGATGTTTTGCTTCTCATCCAAGAAGCTTCTTCACTGGATGGTATGAAATGAAAGGATTTATGCTCCTTAGGTGATCATTTGCATTCTTTTAGCAAGTCAGTAAGGTCACCCAGAGGTTTATCTCTTTCATCAGAGTCACCTGAGTGATGCAAATGGGTGTGTGAGCCTTTTTTGGAACTGTTGAAAGGACTGTGTTGTAGACTGGAGATAGATGATGTCATATCCCTCCCCCTCTGTTGAGAGAGGGCTGTTCAATTTTGACATAGATGGATTCTTTGACCCCTCTTTCAAATCAGAAATCCTCTCTGTCCAAAATGTGGACTTCGCTGTCTTCAAAAGAATGGCCTTTGTCTTTTAAATGCAGATGAACTGTTGAATCTTAAGTCCTGATGGGTTTGTTCTCCTATATTGTGCCATGCATTTATGAAAAAGGCTCACACACCCATTTGCACCACTCAGGTGACCCTGATGAAACAGATAAACCTCCAGGTGATCTTAATGACTTGCTTAAAAAAATGCAAATGATCAGTTGTCTGCAAGGAATATAAATCCTACTATTTCCCATCATCCAGTCAGAGCTGAAGAAGCTTCTTGGGTGAGAAGCAAAACCCCTTCAAAGAAAAACCAGAAAGTCCAGTTGCCTCTTGAAAAACCATCTTTGGGACAACCATGACCTGGATGACTGAGAATCTCCATAGACATTTACAATAAATCTAGTGATTTAATTTTAGAAGCCTGCATCTCTGTTTTAATCAAAATAAGCAGAAAGATGATGAACAGGTGTGATCAGTCCAGTTCTTTAAATATGTGAGGCTATGTTTGGGTTCACTGAATTATGGAACATTCTTTTCTTTGGAAAATATTAAAGCATTTGTTCCTTTAAAGCTGATTTTTTAAATTTTGCTAACGATTGAAGGAAACCCATTCAGTGCTGTAAAGCACATCAATCCAAAGGTTCCCGATAGCTGCAAAGCAGTTAACAACCACTTCCAAAAATGATTAGAAAACAAAGTATGTCAACTTAGTGTTCTTTCAAAGGTATAAACCATGGTTTGAGCAAGATGGTTATTTCTTTATCTCTCAGAGCTTTAAGTCCACCAGAAGACTGCTATCTTTAGTCTCCTACTGAGACTAACTAGAACACTAGTGCACAGCCTCAATTTCCCTCCTTGTCTGGAAAGAAATTATTAATGAGACAGTCTACTCAATGGCTTCATCCTGTCCTGATCCAAAGGTTTGAACAAGCAAGCAGTTAATAAGTTGAGGAACCTGGTGGCAAAGTAACAGAAAGCTATCACCAACTGATCTGTGAAGTGTGCAACTTGCCTTATATAGAGGTAGCATGACCCAGATTTGTTCCTTTGATTGGGTTGGCTTCTTTCTGGCCAATAGTTTTACTGAGTACCTTTGTTCAGCCTTCCTCTCCATGTGGTGGTCTCTTACATTTAGGGAAGGTGTTAGCTCCACTTTTTTTAATTTCTAAGGCCAGTTCCCTCTTCTGGTTGCCAGGTAACTTGAATCTCCCCAGGCTGATAATCCTCATCATCTTCCAAATCTGATCTAGCCATAACAGGCCCTTCATTCCATTGCAGTCATTGGATCCATTTTTCAGAGTTGTTGTCAGTCTGCCATTTTTTCCTCCACAAGCGCTAAAATAATCAGGCCTTCACTCAGAAACTGTAATGTGTATGGTATATTTATTGTCATAGCCTAACAGCAAGGAAGAAGACTGATTCAGTGCTTATTGAAAAAGCTGCTTCCATTCACCCAGTGAGTTTCTCTGAAAACTGGCATTTATCTTAGAAACTGTGCTGACATATAGTTTCCATGTTATTAATTGATCACGTGCCATTAGGTTGGTGCTGATTCTTAGTGTGATATCTTATCAAAGGTACTTCATCAAAGGTACCTTCTTCAAGGTACTTGGTCTTTCAGATCTTCTAATGGTGTACTCACTGTGTGGTACATTATATTGCTACCAAAATGCAAGGGGGGAGGTACTCAATTTTGTAATGAGGTTAGCAATTTAACAAAGCAAGAGTTCACTGCAAGTGAATGCCAATTTCACCAACCAAAAAGTACTGTCATTTGCCAAAAAAAATTCACAAGGGTCAGCTGAGTTACCACTGGCTCATTCAATCCATGTCATTTTAATTGCTTATGAAATGGTCTTTTTTAAAAAATCTATCTTTGACAGTGGCCAGATGTCCTGATTTAATGCTGTCCTAGCCAAAGGTATGCCTTTTATAACTTATCAGGATCTCTCCATTAAAAATGTGCAGAGCTTCAAGGGCACTTTCCTTTGACAAGGCTTTGATCGATGTGCCCCCAGAAAGTCTAGTCAGACTCTGTTACAGAGCACTAGGCTGATAGAGCCAGGTCATTCTGATCTCACTGTCAAGTCAGGAGGTCAGTTAAGCTATAGAGTAGTGTCACCTGGTGCCATGCTTTATTAATACAGAACAATCTACCTCATCAAACTAGGTCATTGTTGAACTAGACACCCTAATCTCTATATATAAATATACACATTGATTGAAATATGTATATAATGAATAACTACAAGGGGGACCATTAAACAAAGGCAAAGATTCAGTGCAAGACACAAATCCCCGTTTTTTTCCTTCTGAATAGAAGTTTCCATTTAATTCCAAAGGTGCAGACCAATTTTTTTTTTAATTGATTTATTTTCAAACCTTGGATTAAAATCTATAAAATCTGGTTTAATAAGGGCTAAGGGAAGAATGCATTGATTTTTTAAAAATTGCAGCATTGAATTGAAACATAAGTCATCCAATTTTTTTTAAATGTCTTTTAAAAAAAAGTTTTGTATGCAGCAGCAGTAAATTGTTTTAAATGTTGAGGCTTTTTGTCTAGCACTTCTGAGACTGACCATGTGATTGTTATATGATCACATAATCCTTCTAACAAACAGGAGAAAATCTTCTGGTTTTTAAACAGTCTATTGAAAACGTGATATTTTTTAAAAAAATATTAAAAAGAAAACTGCTTCCTACATTATAGAATCTAGAAACTAAAGAAAACTTTTGTTTCATCCCAAGTCTGCTCTCTCTCTATTTATTACAATTTTACTTAATGTTACAATTCAAAAGAGAAGGACTAATACAAGTTTTTTTTAAAAAACAAGAAGGAAAAATAAAAGTTGCTGCTCTGTCAAATTAATAACAACAATAGCAATAGCACTTAGACTTATATACCACTTCACAGTGCTTTACAGTCCTCTCTAAGTGGTTTTAAAGAGTCAGCATATGGCCCCCAACAGTCTTGGTCCTTATTTTACCAACCTTTATTTTATCAACCGTAACAATACACAAGCATACAATAGATACAAACTTAAGGTAAACTGCTACAAACTCAATTGCAGAAAATATTACTTATTTTCGAAAATATATACGAAAATAAGCAACAGAGTGATCAGTGCCTGGAATGTACTACCTGACTGTGGTTTCATTCCCGAACTCCCATAACTTTAACCTTAGACAGTCTACTGTTGACCTTACCCCATTCCTAAGAGGTCTTTAACGGCCATGCATAAGCGCACCAATGTGGCTACCATCCCTGTCCTACTGTCCCCATTTATTAGTATCCATTTCCTGTATTCATGATCATGATCATGCTTATACTTATATCTGTTATCTTATACGTATTTGACAAATAAATAAAATAAATAAAAATAAATAAAAACCTTGGAAGGATGGAAGGCTGAGTCAATCTTGAGCCAGTGAGACTCGAACTGCCAAACTATTGGCTGTTGGAAGTCAGCAGAATTAGCCTGCAGTACTGCATTCTAAGCACTTCACCATCATGGCTCTAACAACAATTGTTGCTAAGAAAGACCAAAAAAAAAAAAATCTGGATTGTGGATTGTGGCACTGTCTGGAGGCAGCAGAATAGAAGAGAAAGAACTGGAGAAAATCACAAAATACAAAGACCTGCATACAAAATACAAATAGAAGTACAACAACTGTGGCAAAAGAAAGCAAGATAGTTCCAACAGTGATAGGTGCCTGAGATAGGTGCAATTTCAGAATATTTGGAGCACCATTTGAACACCATCAGCACTGACAAAATTATCATCAGCCATTTGTAAAAGGCAGCTTTACTCTGAACAACTTATATCCTATGATGATATCTTTAAACAACAACTTCTGTCTATCCCAGATTCTTGGGACAGACTCAATAGGTGGATGCTCAATTTAAACTAAGCATCTGGCTGACTATGTGACCAACCATTATATAGTAGGAAACTTGCCAAATATGGAATGTCTCCTCCTCTCAAAATGATGTTTAACTGGAATGTATGAGTCAAGTCTGCTAACATCTGTTACAAAGACTGGATGTCATGCCTGTGACATATCGGGCACGACACAATGAACCAGGGTGGTGCAATGAACCCTGTCGTCCCTTGGACCTGCACTCCTGTTGACTCCTGTGTTCGCCCAGCATTCATTCATCATGAGGGGGTGTTTCTTAGGCAGTTGGGCACGGGTGATGGGAGGCGTCGGTGAGGGGACTACTTACCTGCTGGTGCGGTTGTCTACAGTTCCTTGCATTCTCTCCGGGTCGCTGAATGATGACGCAACGCCTTTCATCTCTTTACACAGCTGTTGGGCGGATTGGCGGGGTAGGGTAACCATGTTGGATCGGCATTATAAGAGGCGCTGTGAGGTTATCCCTCTCAGCGCCAACTTCATTTCCTTAAGGAATCTGTTGTCTATCCGGAGCTACTGACCAGCATTAAATCATCTTCCACCAAGTTAACTGGGCTTTGAGTGGTTTGTGAAGGCTGTCGTCGTTTAGTCCGGTGGAGCTGAGAGGAAGTTGGCGCTCTTTCTCCTCTTTGTTTCCCCCCGGGTTTTTGTCAGCATGGCAGAAGGGGTGGACATGGAACAACCTGGGCTGCTGACATGGAAGACACGGAAGAACGGGACACTATCATACCAGTGACACAAGCCAGCCTCCAGCAGCCAGCGGTGAGGCCAAAGGACCGTCCCCATTCGTTAGATCGGGAGGTGGCTGAACGCATAGAGGGGAGAGGGGTTGTTGAACAGAGGTCTGCGTCTGGGGAGTGGTGGAATAGTTCGGCATTGGGTGGTTCTAGCAGCAGGGTAGTCCTGGCCCCTCCTTTGGGTGAGCATTTCCATAGGTGGAGAGAACACCGAGGATGGGGGTGAGTGGAGTTACTCCATGGGTCCTAGCCCTTCCACCATGGATGTCCTACGGGATCGTTTTGGCGAAGCCAGTTTTTTTAAGGATGCCCAGTCTTGGCAACCGTGGGTGTCTGGCTCTAACCCGGGTGGGACATCAGAGGGGGAACTGCGGTTTCGTTTGGCCAGTCCCAAATTGCATTTTGAGCACTTTGAAGGGCAGCCACAATGGGAGGAACCCCCAAATCAGTCACCCATGTTGGGGGAGAGGTGTGGGTCTGAGAGGGGGGTTTGGAGTACCCCGGGGTTAGCGTCCATGGAGGGGGTCCCACGAGGTGGGCCGTATAGACATGGTGGCCTGCGTGGGACAGCTCAGGGCCCTGGGTGGGGTCCAGGTGGGTGGCCACCTCAAACGATGTGGGGCCCACCCCCCTTACAGGCAACTTTTGATGGGAGTCCAGACTGGGTTGCTATCTTCTTGAGCCAGGTCCTTAGCTATATAAATTTGTACAGACAATTCTACCCATCCCAATGGTCTATGGTAGTTGCCATAATGTCTGTTCTGATGGGGGAAGCTGCAGAATGGGTCGCAGACCTCCATAGTGACCATGCTCAGGAGTTAACGGATGTTGGTCAGTTTTTGGAGGGCCTTAGGGTTCATTTTGAAGATGAGACCAGACTCCAGGTGGTGGAAGGAGAACTCATATCCCTGCGGCAGAGGGGTAGACCGGCCAAAGAATATGTGAAGGAGTTTTGCCATTTGGCATGGAAACTACGTACGTGGCC
Organism: Stegonotus admiraltiensis; assembly: GCA_032468215.1. Classification (NCBI taxonomy): domain Eukaryota; kingdom Metazoa; phylum Chordata; class Lepidosauria; order Squamata; family Colubridae; genus Stegonotus; species Stegonotus admiraltiensis. The sequence continues at coordinate 23,107 of JANHZT010007539.1, read as the reverse complement.
TGACCGTATGCTGGTGCATCAGTTTCATCTCAGTTTGGATCGTGAGCTATGGCAAGCTTGTGTTTACCAAGGTTTGCCTCATCGTCTCAGTGAGTGGTTCCGGGCGGCCATAGACCTCGATGTTGGGTTGAAGGAATTTCGTATAAGAACTGGTGTTCCTCCACCATGACGGACAACGGATAGGCCTCCGGTACGAGGCATGGGTCCACCGCCGATGTCTGGTAGCTCAACGGAAACACCACGAAGACCACCCCTTCGCTGTTTCTGATGTAATCAGGTTGGGCATAGGGCTCTGGAATGTCCTCTTCCACCGTCACAACCACCTACAGGCCGGCCTGTGGCCTCCAGAGGGAAGGGTCAAGAGCGAGCCCGGCCAACCCCAGAGTGAACGAGAGGACTGTCACAGGCCATACCAAGTAGCGGTGGATCGCTGGAAAAAGGGATGGGCCCCCTTGAGGACCGCGGAGATGTGCCAATGGTGCTTGGCAATAGTGATGAGGGGGAGGTGGATGATCCAATGGTAAGTGCACCTATCCATCCCTTTGTGATTCCGGTTACCCTAAGAGTCAGTAGTAAACATGTACCTGTACGTCAAGAGGCTCTGATAGACTCAGGCTGTACTAGATGTATAATGAAACGAACCCTTGCCACCCAATTAGGGGTGCGTTTGAGCAAACTAAAGACCCTCATCACCTTTGAACAAATGGACGGGTCCATATTGGGGTGTTTACCGGCCACCCACGTTACCGAGCCAGTACAGTTGAGTATTGGGGACCATAGAGAGTCTCTTCAGTTCATTGTAGTGAATACGATGATAGAACCTATAATCCTAGGGTTGGCCTGGCTTGATAAGTGGAAACCTACGATTTGGTGGGAGGGGGGTTACCGGAAGTTAAGTATAGTGTTGGGCCCTGAACCCAGGGTGACAGACTCCTGTGGTCGAGAACGGGATGAGGAGCCTTTAAGTTCTGAACCCCAGGGCCTAAAAGTCCCAAGTGTATATGCCGGTTTGGAGGCGGTGTTTAAAGAGGAGGAGTGTGATGTATTGCCACCTCATCTTACAACTGATTGTGCTATTGAACTTCTACCTGGGGCTAAATACCCGAAACCCTGAATGTATTCAATGACTCCTAGGGAGTTGGACAAGTTACAAAAGTACATTGATAAGAATCTAGCTAGGGGTTTTATTCGGTCCCACATGGCTGCTCCTGTTCTTTTCCATGAAAAGAAGGATGGGGGCCTTCATCTTTGTGTGGATTTTCAGGTTTTGAACGCGGTGAGCATAGAACTGTTATACCCACTTCCGCTGATTAAAGATCTGTTAGCCACCTTAGCAACGGGACGTATATTTACCAAATTAGATCTCCAAGAGGCGTACTACAGGGTGCGAGTAAAAGAAGGTGATGAGTGGAAGACTACGTTTAACTGTCCCCTAGGCAGTTATAACTTCTTGGTCATGCCATTTGGGCTCCAGGGTGCCCCAGCGGTATTCATGCAATTAATTAACACCGTTTTGTGTGAGTATCTGTACTGAGGTGTTTTGGTTTATTTGGACGATATTCTCATTTATACTGAGACAATGGAGGATCATGTCCGTCTTGTATGGCAGGTCCTACAGAAACTATTGGAGGCGAAGTTATACATGAAAATGTCAAAGTGTGCCTTTCATTGCACCACCTTGGATTACCTGGGTTATAGAATATCCCATAAGGGGTTGGAAATGGACCCCACTAAAGTAAGTACGGTGTTAGAGTGGCAACCCCCCAAAATGAGGAAGCAGCTACAAAGCTTCCTCGGCTTCACAAATTTCTATCGTCAGTTTATACCTGCCTTTGCTAGAATTGCGTTGCCGTTAACAGTTAAGAATCCGGGGGTTAGTGGCAGGGTAAGATCAGGGCAGAGCATAGTCTGGACCATAGAATGTCAGTCAGCATTTGACGAGTTGAAAACATGGTTTGCTAGTGCCCCTATACTTCAACACCCTAATCAGCAAACCCTGTTTATAGTACAGACCGATGCCAGTGATGTCGCTGTAGGGGCTGTACTTTTACAACCCAATGACCAAGGCCAATTACAACCTTGCGCCTACACGTCAAAAAAAATTAATCCTACGAAACGACATTGGGCCATTTGGGAAAAGGAAGCCTTTGCTGTTCACTGGGCTCTCCTGACATGGCATCATATACTTGAAGGGGCAAAATCAAAATTTGAGGTCTGGACGGACCATCGGAATTTAATAGCCTTACAAACCCACAGGAAATTATCGCCTAAACAGGTACGCTGGGCCTAATATTTTCAACGATTTAATTTTGTATTGAAATATGTCCCAGCGGGAAAGAACTTTTTTGCTGATGTGCTATCATGCATGCCGCAGTTCAAGAGTACATGGGATGAGATAATACAGGCAATGATACCCAGTAACCAGCAGGACGGGGTGGTTGCATGTAATGTGGAACTGCCGTCACAGTGGAACGAAGGTCTACGGGAGGCGCTACAAGCAGATGTATGGTTACGGGATCACCGTCATATGTTTACCCAGAGTGATGGGCTCATGTGTAAGGGAGCTCGACTTTATATACCATTGTCGTTATGACCGGCTGTGTTACAGCGCTGTCACGATATAAAGACGGCTGGCCATTTTGGGTTTTTGAAAACCCTGCATCTGGCTCGACACCAGTTTTGGTGGCCACATATGCATACAGAAATAGAAACATATGTAGAAAGTTGTCCCACGTGTGCAAAAATGAAGCCTAGGACTGGGAAACCTCTGGGTCTTTTGCAAACAGTAGCTAATCCTAATAGGCCTTGGGAAGACATTGCAATGGATTTTGGGGTGGAACTCCCAGAAAGCAATGGCAATACTGTTATATGGACGGTTGTAGATCTGTTTTCTAAACAGGCCCATTTTATTCCCTGTAGTGGTCTCCCTTCAGCCAGAAAGTTAGCCAAACTGTTTATCCAACATGTTTACCGGTTGCATGGGGTACCTCGCCAAATAATTTCAGATAGGGGTGTACAGTTTACTGTGAGATTTTGGCAAAACTTTGTACGGGCCATAGGATCGACCCAGGGTCTTAGTTCGGTGTTCCATCCCAGCACAAATGGAGCGGCCAAAAGAGCTAATGCGATGGTTTAACGCTACCTGCATTGTTATATCTCTTACCAGCAAACAGACTGGTCGTACTTGTTACCATTCGTGGAGGTAGCCTACAATAATGCTGTCCATAGTAGTACTGGTTGTACCCCCTTTCGGGTGGCGACTGGTCAAGACTTTTCAGCCATCCCAGAGTTGGATCTGGCCCCTGATGGAACTGTAACCCCGAGCGAGTGGGTCAACAGGGTACGGACGATCTGGCCACAAATTAAACAGGCGTTAGAGAAAGCCGCTATGGAATATAAGAAACAGGCAGATAAACAAAGAGAGCCTATGAAGCCACTAGCTGTCGGGGATCTCGTGTATCTTTCTACGAAATACATAAAACTGCGGGTAGCTAACCGTAAATTGGGACCGAAATATTTGGGCCCATTTCCAGTGGCTAAAGTTATTAATCCAGTTACTGTGAAATTGACGCTTCCGCCATTACAGGGAAGAATCCATCCAGTATTCCACAGTAGCCTCCTGAAGTTAGTGAAGTCTGGCAGGGACGTATTCCAACGTCCTGGCCCTCTGGCGAATGGACAGTATGAGATTGAGGATATTTTGGATTCGAAATTTCATCGGGGCAAATTGATGTATATGGTCCAGTGGAAGGGTTATCTGTGGGAGGAAGCGTCCTGGTTACCAGTAGACAATCTTAATGCAAACCGTCTTCTCCGGCGGTTCCATAGAAAGTATCCACGGAAGCCGGGTCCCATGGTTAACTCTTGTTCTCTGTTTTGCAGAAGGATCACTGGTGAGGGGGAGCCGCCTGTCGCGCCTGTGACATATCGGGCACGACACAATGAACCGGGGCGGCGCAATGAACCCTGTTGTCCCTTGGACCTGCACTCCTGTTGACTCCTGTGTTCGCCCAGCATTCGTTCATCATGAGGGGGGGTTTCTTAGGCGGTCGGCGAGGGGACTACTTACCTGCTGGTGCGGTTGTCTACAGTTCCTTGCATTCTCTCGGGGTCACTGAATGATGACACAATGCCTTTCATCTCTTTACACAGCTGTTGGGTGGATTGGCGGGGCGGGGTAACCGCGTTGGATCAGCATTATAAGATGTGCTGCGAGGTTATCCCTCTCAGCGCCAACTTCATTTCCATAAGGAATCTGTTGTCCATCCGGAGCTACTGACCTACATTAAATCATCTTCCACCAAGTTAACCGGGTTTTGAGTGGTTTGTGAAGGCTGTCGTCGTTTAGTCCAGTGGAGCTGAGACTAGATATTTATTACTACTCTATAGAAATGGTAAAATTTGGTTACAAATATACCTTTAACAATTTACAACAGATTGATAAATCTTATCCACATCACAATTAGAAGAACTTAGATGTGATAAATGAAATAAATGTTTTTCAACATAAAAGAGGATATCATTAGCTCCAGGTTCCAATGGATGAATCCTGAGAGTTAAAACAGTGAGAAAAATGTCTGAGGTAAACAGTAAAAATTGAAAAGCTAAAATACCTCTCTAATTCTGCTAGATTATGTAAGAGAATTTATTAGATTTTTGTTAGAATTTGTTAGACTTCAAATTTGCATGGATGTTTCAGAGTACATTTTTTTAATGGATAAAATAATCATTTATTCTTAATTTACCATATCATTTCTATCCTAACTTCAGGTGAAAGGCTGATTTAAGATCTACAACTGCTATAAATAGCTGCTTTTTGGCAGAAACAATATTTTTACTCCAGAGGTGCTAAAAGAAAACATATACTTAATATCAAAAGTAAGGTCTATAATTTTCCAATGAGAGACAGCAGGCTCTTCACCTATAATTAGAAGATTCAGATGCACATCTCAGTTAATGAGTAGGGGAAAGTATAGCTTGATGCCAAATTTCAGGTGCAAGGCCATTTTTATTAATAAAAGTGAAAAGAATAGATATATGTGGGCCTCCAACTCCAGCTGCTTCTAGAGAATAAAATCAGCAGTGCTTTCCAGATTTCAAATATCAGGCTGTTTTCCTAATTTCCTACTATTAGTTAACACCCTGTTTGTGTCCTTGAAATTCTTACAAAAATATTAGTAGTTAGGAATTTTAGGCTCAAAAGGATAATTTAACCCTTTTCACTATCTTTGTTATAAACAGCCATCTAGTCTGTACTTGATCAGTTGAAACACAATGAGCATACTAATTCTGTTCCCCATCTTCCATTATTTTGCTGTCTACCTGCATCAATAGAGGATTGTCTAATTGAATACCTGTTCCATCTGGACAGAAGGAGCACAATATCAATAGTCTTGATATTAATAGCTAAAACATATGAAGAATGGTTGAAGGAACTGGGTATGTCTAGTTCAGTGGTAGGCAAACTTGGCTCTTTCACACCCTGTGGACTTCAACTCCCAGAATTCCTAAGA
>JANHZT010007538.1:34034-45387 GCA_032468215.1 Stegonotus admiraltiensis | reverse complement strand
ACTCTGATTAGCAGGCAACTCAGCAGGCAACAGAGCTTGGCTGGTTAGAGCCATTTAAAAGGGAAAAAAAAGACTCAAATCGCGTGGCTCAGCTGGGCATGTGGGGCGGGGGCAGGGATTTTTGCTACCGGTTCTCCGAACTGCCCGTGGCCATCGCTACCTACTCGCCTGAGCCGGTGCGAACCGGGAGCATTTCACCCCTGAACTGGACTTTTAGTCCTCTGCTGGCCCTCTAAAGGTGCAGTAATATTCATTTTTTTCAAAAATATTGCAATAATTAGTTTTTTTAAAAATAAACAATAACAACAAACAGCAGATTTCTAGGATGTCATATCTGCTGCATAGGAATTAAGCTTCACTTCTGACCTCATGTGTTGTTCATTTATGATAAAGGTAAAAACACAAGAGGTGAAGTGACTCTTTTTATTAAGAACTCAATTCTCACCTAGAATGAAAAAGAATTTAACATATTGAAAGGACCATATTGTTCCTCCTCAATAACATAGATAAGATTCGGCTTTTGATAAATCCCAATTTCTTCACATTGGGGAGCCTTTAAAACATACAGTAGTTTATATCCAAAGGATATACAAAGCATTTGCAGGCAAATGAATTGTATAGACCTCAGAAAAAAAAATTTTTCCTTCTCTGTCAAGCTACTTTGCTGTTGTGAATCTTCAAAGCTAGTGCAACTCATTTTTTTTGGTTGCTGCTTTGATTGCATCTGTCCCCTATATTGTATCTCAAAGTAGCTTTGTGTACGTTGTTGAAAATGTATCCCACTTCTTGTATTTTGCTCTTTGATCATCTCTTCTTTCATTGTTTCTTCCTCATCTTGCTCTGGTCCATTGCTGCAATATTTGATCCCCAGATTTCCATCTTATTCATTCATTTGCATGCATTTTGTTTAGTGACTTATGTATGGAATATTCTCCTTTCACCCTATACATCTGTCTTGGGTTTTTATTTTTCATCATCACTTTCAAGGAGATGAAAGACTTATCTGTAGCTCAGACATTTCCTCATCTATTTGAGGAAATTTTGGTTCTTTTCTGTTTGTTTGATAAAATTATTCCAAACTTCACAAGTGTCTTTATAAATATGATAAAAGAACTTGAGATTTAAGGAAATTTTGGAGACAACAAAACAGATCCACGCATCTACTGTATATTCAGAAGAACCTGTGGTGCCAAAACAAGAGTTTGCTATTTCTTTTTCTTTGATCAGCTCCGTCTTTGAGGACTCATTTCATTGGTAAGTAGGTACAATATACATATACATATACATATACATATACATATACATATACATATACATATACATATACATATACATATATACATACACTGTATATATATACATATACATACATACATATATATATACATATATATACATATATATATATATATATATATATATATATATTATATATAGGTAGACCATGAATTAATTATAATTTGATTTTAATCAATTTTTTTTCTTAACAACCTGCTCCAATCTGCATTTTTCTTCAGAAGCAAACATTGGCATTGTTCCAGCTGGTCACTCTTGAAAATATAAGCCTGTAGTGTGCATATGTACAGGCTCAGGCTTATCCTCCAAGTTTTTGGGTTAGGAAAACCTAGTACCTGATTAAACTTGCATAATATCCAACAAATACACTGTCCAGACTGAGCACAGGCATTTTGTTTCTCTGTCTTTTGAACACTGAGAAATGTCTCAAAGAAAGTTGCTGATAACTATTGCTAGTTTTATGCCAGAATACTGAATTGAAATTCAGTTGCTATTTAGCGCACGGTAAGCTCTCTGAAGAGCAGAGAGGAAAATGAATAATGCTGGTCAGGGAAGAATATCATCCCTTATTTTCCAGGCATTGGCTTCAAGTAATCTCAAAGAAAAGAGCACCTGCCACGGTTGTTTTAAAATTAGCCGAGGCACCAAAGTGATCTATGGCCACAGTTCTTCCTGTAATACGGATATCATCCCTATGGGGTTTCATGAAGTAGAATTGTTCATATGGGCAATTCACATGGAGGACAGGTGGAAAGAAAACAAAATGAGTTGATTTATTGACAGCAGAGACTCATCTTTCTTAGGCTATCCAGATTAGTCACTCATGCACAGAGGTATTATCTCTGTCTCTTTTTCTCTCTTCCTGTGCCTCCGTCTGAGGGATTCTTTAAATAATATTTTTCTGCCTTGCAAATTAAATTGTTTCACTCAAGAACTTGGCTGAAGGGGAAGTGCATTCAGCCCAGCCACAGTCCCCTTGGATACCAGGCTGGTCACATTTCTCTGGATGTTTTAGAAACCTTCTTCTAAAGAAAAACCAAGAAGAGGCTTTGGAAAAGATAATCCAGCACTTCCACTATCAGCCTGATGCAGACCAATCGTATGTGACATTGACTGGATTGATTTGTCAGACACTTTGACCACTTTTTATACATTAATTTAATTTGAATTAATTACTTTTTAAGCCCATATTGATTTCAGTGGCAGCCTTTAATATTTTTTTCACTGAAACTATGGCTTAAACAAAAGGCTAACATTGCATATCCATGTATGGCTACTCTGAAACCACCTTATTTGGATTTATTCCTAAATAATAATGTGTTAAATCTGCAGCCTCTCCCACCCATTGGGGAGGAAATAGCACTATAGTATTAGGTGTAAAATTGATTTTTAAACCTTCTTTTACTTTTTGCATTTTGCTTGGGGAAAAAAAGAATGGGAGGATCGCAGAAGGGTCTGCAGTGAACCACAATGATGTCAAAACATTGACACGTGCAGGGTGACATGACATAAATGTTGGTATTATGTCCTTTTATCATTGACTCTATCCCCATGCATGTTCATAGTGACAGCTGCAAAGATTCACTGGGAAAGGCTATCTTCAACTGTATGAATACAAACTTAGGCTTTCATCATTATCCCTATTAGAGTACTGTTGACTGATTTTCCTTAAATCTGTTATGTTCCATCAGGTTGTAACTAAGTCTTGGGTACTGGATAGTTAAAACTCTTCAAGCTATCCTGTCTCTTGTCACATTACACAGTTCTTACAGGTGTTTATCTGTAGATTCTAGTCCTCTGACTAGCCCCTCATGCACTCTCAGTCTTTTCTCCATCCACCCTGCTCAACATCATACTCTTTTCCATATAGATGTCAGTCAGCCTGAAGAATCTAAAATGCAATAGTTTTTGTTTCCTGATCCTCGAAGCTAATGAGCATCCAGACTTGATTTCCTTACATTGTGAGATCAGTGGGATATAAAATTGACACATAAAAGAAAATTAAATAAATAGGAATGGAAAGCAGCCTCCTCCAATACCGTCACCCAATTTTCTTTCACTTTTGCACAGAGTCCCTGTGCAAAACAGGAAGACTACTGAGTGGGTCATTCTAACGTGAATTTACACTGAAATGTCATAATCCTTCATGAGTTTCCATGTAGGGTTTCCAGTGTTTTTATGCTCATCATTATTCTGTTTTGAATCTATTTTGCACACCCACTATTGTTATTAGTTCTGGAGCATAGAAAATAACATCTGTCAACTACTTCTACTTTCTTATGGTTTATCTTAAATTATTCAAGTTTTCTACCGTACATATATATTTGTTACTTAAAGTTTGAAGAAAACCCAGCCTTTTTCTTCTCCTATTTTACTATTAGAATGATTGCTCCAAGGCCTTCTTCAGTTTCTGCAACCAAGGTGGGCTCATTTGCATACCCCAGTTTATTGGCATTCCTTCAGTGGACCTTCCTTCGACTGATTCCAGCCTTCAATTCTTCCAGGCACATAACATGTATGCTTTATCCACTCTATAGATTGAGTGGGCATCCTGGCCTGATTTTTGCAGTGTTTAACCATTCTAGCTTACCACACTTTGTGGCTTCCTAATTATTGTAGAGATTTCCTATCAGAAAAATCAGGCACTTAAGTACACTCATTGATTTGAGAGTCTTCCAAATAATTTAATGATTGGCACAATCAAAACGATAGAATATAAAACAGAAGTAGAGTTCTTTTTAATATTCTCCTGTTGTTTCCACCAGCCATTTAATACTAGCTATATGATCTCTCTTCCCCTCCCAGTTCCTCCTAAATTCTGCTATTTGACTATACTTCCCTTTTCAATCTTTTTTTGAAAGATTTTCAATAATCTTGTTAGCACGTGCATTAAAGATGTTGTCCTATAATTAAAATGTTCTGTTATCGCTCCCTTTTTAAGAAATTTGGATGCAGATATAGTCCTTTCCAGTCTTTGGGTCATGTTGCTTTTTTCCATATTTGTTGGCACAGAGCTGTCATAATCTTCCATGCCAGCTTTCTTTTAGAGGTGTGTAGAGATTTCGTCCACCTCGGGGCTTTCTTATTTGACAATTGATTTATACCCATTTGACTTCCTTTTCAAGCACTGTTGGTTTATTATCAAATTCTTCTCTTTCAAATGTGATCTTATCTGACTCGGTCTTCTTGTACAGGCTTTCTTTGTTTTCCATCCACCTTCTTTTAACGTTATGTTCCGTCAGTAAATCCATTCCCTGATTGTTCCTTATGACATTGACATGAGCTTGGAGTGTTTCCATGATTTCTTTACTTTTTCTAATGTTCTAAATAGATTCCTTGTTCTTCCAGTTTTGCTATGTTCTTCTGCCTAAACATTCCAAATTCAAATATGTCTATCTTTTATTGCCTGCATTAAGTTCTCTAGTTTTCTCAAATCAAATCCGGGTTTCACTAGTTTTATTTCTTTAGTAATGTCTATACCTTTGTTTGAGAGCCAGCGTTGCCTTCATTTTTTCCTAGTTCTTGTAATATACTTTCCAACTTCCTCTTTTACAATTATTTTAATTTCCTCCCACAGTTTTTCAGGCTTTCTATCACAAGATCCACGTCTTGGAATTCCTTTCTAACATCAATCATATATTATTTGGGAATGAGTATGAAGATATGTCTCATGGGGATTGGTCCTTTTTAGTCTTTGTCAGTCAGTTGCATATTTCTGTGATGAGTAGCTAATGAGTAGTAGTGTTAATCAGCAAAAAACTTTTTGAACTGTTGCTAAATACTTGAGAACAGAGTTGTCCATTTGGAGATGTTGTTTGGGATGTTGAAATAACATGTTAGCAGCAAACAGGTCATTTTCTACATATCAACCATTGTCCTACATTATTGAAGTTTCCTAGTCGATAGTTTCCTACAGTTTTTTGTCCACCCTTTGCATTTTAAATCATCAATAATCATTAGAACATCCTTTATTAGTCTTTGAACTCATTAACCTCTTTTTATTTAGTATCCAACATCGATACATATGCCTGCATAATCATGAATTTATCCCTGACTCCTTCTTGGGAGTTATTCTGTTGCTAACAAGATTGTACCCCATTACACAGGTGACAATATGCTATGAGAAAAAAAAATAGCTACTCCATTCTTTCTATTTGTTTTATTTCTAGAATTGACCTTAGTGAAGTTCTGGATATCAAATAAATATTATACACTACTGAAAAAGATGTATAACAAACTACAACAGACCTTATTGAGGAAAAGCTGAAAAAAAAATTTCAAGCTAGGAATTTTTATTTTAAAGCTGGTTGCTGTGCTTGCTACAACCATGCTGATGCTTTTCCAGTCTATATGTAAATTTAAATTCATAGACACAAATATATCTAAGTCCAAAAATCCTGCTCAAACAAATAAAAGCAGTTCACGGCATGAAAAATTGTGAGCAACAGTAGAGGGATAATTGTTCATCTGTCCAGACTGAACACTGAGCAACTTGCTATCAAAGGGGCCTAATCTGCACAAATATTTTTGAAACTGGTTTAAAGTGCAGTTGGGCATCAGCACAGGATAGGAGCACCTTAAGTGTGGATATGCAGACAGAATGACATATAGCACTTCTAGTTGAGAGTTTAGGAGCTAGATTTGTTAGTCTCCATGTAAAACCATTAAAGTAGGGCAGCAAGTGAAAAACACTCAGCCATTGAGGCCAAATTTTGAATTCAAAATGCAAATTATTGTATAAGCATAAAGAAAATTTCATCCTACACTAACCAGCCTGTCTGTAATTTGAGGTCTATGGCTATATATTCAAACAGTATCACTGTTCAAACATATACCTCTGTTGATGTAATAGCCAACAATTGATATTTAAATTCCTCCCTTCTTGGGTTTTGCTACCTAGCAATTCAGAAATTCTGGGTCAGAGTCAGATCTGATGGCAACTGCAAGAGCACATGTAGCAACTTTTGCTGCAGTGACTTATACTGATCCCATAGGATTCAAATGAGGGGCAACTGAGATGCTACAGAAGCCAACAGACCAGGGGAGAGAAATCATAAGCATTTAACAACAGGGTCAACACTTTACAGATTTTGTAAGAATGACTTGCCATTCAAGATGAGGTACCTTTTCAGGTGAAGCTTTCTTCTGAGACAACAGCAACAAAAAAGCTGCTTCTCTTAATGAATGACACTTCTTGTTGTAACTGTTCTCCACACCAAATGCCTCCAGGCTCTCATTTAGGCATTTGATAAAATCTCAGACCAGGTGCTCCAAGTCTTTCAACATCATAAATTCCACTCTGACATTTAAAAAAAATAAAATAAAAGGTTAAACTAGTTTGATGGAGAGACACTCTCCCAGGTGTTATTTTCAAAATGCCTGACTAATTTACAGCAGTGAGTAATCATTATAAATGATAATGATCATGTAAATTATCCAAATTAGAAATATGCTTCATTTTGTCAGGAAGGCAGTAAATTGTTTTATCAGGCCTTTTATGACATAGTGTTTCTAGAAGATTGTTCAAAATATTTGTTAAGGGGGAAAAATCAAGAATTGTTATGCCAAAGACAATGCATTCAGTTTGAACTGCAGACATTTGTGTGAACTTTTGTTGAACAAATCAGTTGACCCATCTGGAATCAGGAGACAAACAAATTTACAGTATTTTTTTTTTGAAAGAAACATATTTACATAAGGCAGTTGTATCATGATTTCTTTCAAGGATCTCATTTTTCCTTTGCCCACAACCAATTTTATTCAGTGTCTGAATAAAGAACAATATTCAGTGTCTTCTGCCATAGCTAAAACGAAATTGCAGAAATCCCCAAGGTGTTGTTGGGTAGAGCATTCAATTCCTAGATCAGGAAGGGAACCATCTTTTCTTTCAAGAGCTGAATTTACTTAGATTATTTTGTCTGCAGAAATACCTGAACCAGAGTCCAAAGTTGAAACCATCAGTTATTTCTCTCTCTCCTGTCACCTACAAAGCAAAGGGCATTCTTGCCAGAGGGGCTAAACGGATCACTTATAAGTGCTTTTGCAATTAGGCCAATGGCTAGGTGTAAAAGCCAAACAATTCCACTTTGCTCCATATTGCATGGTAGCCATCACACATACAGCTGTATGCATAAGTACAGGGAGCTAGGTATGCCTAGCCTTTAAAAGAAAAGGATTGGGGGGGGGACATAACTATATTCCGGTACTTAAGGGGCAGTCACTGAGAATAAGAATGACTTATTCTTCAAAGCATTAGAGGGCAAGACAAGAAGTAATGGGTGAAAGCTTGTTAAAGAGAGATCCAACTTGGAAGTAAGGAGAAATTTTCTGATAGTGAGAACAATTAGTCAGTGGAATAGCTGGCCTGTCAGACCTGAAAGCCATCTTTCTACCTTTGTGCCTTCAGGCTTCAGGCCTGCCACAAATTCTACTGTGGGAAAATGGGAGGGGGGATTGTATAGAGTGAAGAGGATATGTAGTCAAAATAAAATTATTTCTAGAAAGTCAAGGCCGTTGTGCTCTGCAGCTGTGCTGAGAAGAATGAGGAGGTATCTTCTGTTCCAGAGGGTACCAGATTGGGCATGTTTTGGACATGTGGATGAGGGGCAAGGTCTTGAACTTTCTTTTGGATGTGGAAAACCTGGAAGCTCTCAGATTCAGGTTTTTCCAGATGTGCCAATACGACATCTCTTACAAAGTATAGCTTTGAGCCTTCTGGAATTGTGGTTGCCCCAACAAAAATAGACTGAACAATTATTTGATTGGGATGGTATAAGACTCCTGCCCTGAGCTGGGAGTTGGACTAGAAGACCTCCAAGGTCCCTTCCAGATTTATGATTCTATTTTCTATGTTCTAAATGACTCCACTTTGCAAAATTTGGCCTGGAGAGTTTCCCCTTTCCCTGCTTAGACATTCATATTCACATACTCAGGGATTGTTCATCTGAATATTTTCTAAAAAGATGGTAGAAAATTACTAAATTGACTGTCACTGAAATTAGTAATTAGTAGGTCGTATGTGTGACATTAGTAGACCTAGGATTACAATGGGTCAGTTTATACTCCATGGGGGATCAGGCAGTTGTTTTTGTTAATAATTGCAATGAATAGATTGTTCTTTTCTAAAAACTGAGGAAGACAGCCAAAGTATAAAGTGACCTATTGTAACTTGAAGGCAAGAGGATATTATGAATGATCACACAAGGAAGTGTTGGATTTTAGTGTTCGACAATAGAGGATAAAATTGAATTTGCTTTGGAATTATTAACTTCCTCTACCCAGTTTTCAATACATCAAAAAATAAATAATTATATAAAGGTTTTTAGCCTTCCTTTGACAGCCACATATTATCCATGTAACGTAACAGTTATATCTTAAAAATAATGCAAATATATCTACGGAAAAAATTGGGAGTATCCTATTGGGAGGTGTTTTGCTTTTGCTTTTCTAGGAGCAATATGTGGAGACTTCCACTGATGTCCAGACAGGTGCAATTTAAATGATTTATTCACTTATACAATAAACAGATGTGCTTTAAATTAAATATTGCAGATATACAAGTAAAATCATGGGAAATCTTTCACATGTAAGTTGCTCTTGTCCAACATTAGGCTTCCCCTTCCTTGTTTATTTATTTAAAAGCATTTATACATCCCATCCCACTAAAATCTTAAAGTGACATGCAACAAAATTAAGTAAGATGTTCATGACAGTTCCAGCTGATAGGGATGGGTACAGTATCCTTCAGAATTTTAGCCAAGTCTTTTGAAAACCTATTTAGAAGAGTAGACACTGTCATCGCATCACATTTAGTTATTATATTATATTCCATGTTCTGACTAAGAGTCAGTTCATGGATTCCCTGAGCAATATGTAAAAGCTTGAAATCAAAAGGTTAGGTTTGGTAATAATATAGTCATGTTGTGTAAGTGTCCTTTTCTAACTATTTCAATCCTTTTTCCTAATCACCCCAGACAATCAGTATTACATATTGGATATAATTTGAGTCCTATTCAAACATATGGTCTGTTCACAACTTCTCATCCTCATACCTCCTTTTCAGCCTACTAGAGTTGGACGCTCAGTAAATTTCAATAAATCATAGTGATAAAATAATAATATTTATTTACACCCAGAGATGACTTTAATGCTATGCTATGCTTACATATTTTTCAACATTGGAAGACCACCTGCTCACAATGGATTTTTTTAAATTTATCAACATGAATATAGAAATAGAGGAAGACTTGAATATAAATACAATTGGATAAATATCTGAATAAAACATCCTCACACTCATCTTTAGAATGTCTGTTCAAAGTTTGTGTCACAATATTGTGCCATCAAATTGAGCAATGTTGTAATGTTACGAAAGATAAAACAGATCTTTTAGTTAGTGTGAGGGCAATAGCTCCTGGTAAGTAACATTAAATACTGATAGATAATCCTACACAGTGAATAATTTCATAGTGAGTTCTCAGTACAACTAACTCTCCAGTAGGTAGTTGTGTACTCTAAAGTGAGACATAAATATATTCACAGAGAGTATAAATGAACTACGAATGCAAGATAATATGGTTGTTTCTCTAGAAGGTCCTTTTGAAATAATAATCAGATTTGCGAACATAAATAAACAAATACTCTTGCTTTTGTTAAAATATTAACCCAGTCCAAAATAGTTAAACAAAGCAGAGATTCATCATGTTTCAATACTGTCTCACAAAAAACACAAAATAAAAGTTGCATGAATGTAACCTAGATGTTTCCAGCCAAGATGTACACAATTATCACTACAAAAGCCTGACTGATTTTGTAGTCAGTGTCCACATAACCCCAAAGCATACGTTCTTCTCCTCAGGTTGATTGTACCCTAATTCTAAATCCTTCTTCACCAGAAGAAGATAAATTCAGAGGGGAAAAATGAGACTGGATTTTCACTTTCCATAGAATTAGGCAGATTGTACAACTTCAGAATTTCATGAAACCTCCAAAAAACTAATACTCCCTTGATGTAGACAGCTAAGAAAACTCAGACAATGCCAGACTGCCTGCTGGGCCACATTTATGCAAAGAATGTCTTTATTTTGTTGTTTAATATGTGAAAGCATTCAGAAAGACTGCTTCTTGTACCTGTAATCTCATTTTGTTGTATTTGTCAATTTATTCTTCTGGCGGAATCTAAGAGATGAAAGGGAAAAAGAAATATGATTTAGATGATCCTGCAAGGTGCACTTAGCCATGTTGGATCAGTAGAACAATTCAAAAGCCATAGACAAACAATACATTTCTGAGAAATGAAGGATCACAAATCTGTGATAAAGTGTATGTGCATAGAAAAAATACCACTACCTCTCCAATAACTTCATTCCTAATTCAGGTAGTCTTCGACTTACGATCAAAATTGAGCCAAACTTTCTGTTGCTAAGCAAGACATTTGTTAAGTGAATTTTGCCCTATTTTACAATATTTCTTGCCATAGTTGTTAAGTAAATCATAGCACTTGTTAAGTTAGTAACATGGTTATTAAGTGAACCAGGCTTCCTCATTGCCTTTGCTTGTCAAAAGGGGATCACATGACCCTGGAACACTGCAACCATCATAAATATGAGCCAGTTGCTAAGTCTCTGAATTTTAATCACGTGAAAAAAGTAGCTTTTTTCAGTTCTGTTGTAACTTCGAACTGTCACTAAATGAACTGTTGTAAGTCGAGGATTGCCTGCAGTTTATTTAATAAGAAAAAAAGTGAGAATTCAAAACAGAATGTTGTGTTTAATTTATATATGGTATTGTAATGATATAAATATAAATATTAATAGATGCATTATGAAATACAGTTAGGCCCTATGCAACTGTAGGGTCTAAAAATTAAGGTCTAATTACCTTGCATACATTTGTTTCTGAATAGTTTCATTGTTTTTCCTTCTGCCAATGCCATTTAACACATCATCATTAGCAAATTTTTCAGGGGTGAAATCTAAAATTTGTTACTACCGGTTCTGTGGGCATGGCTTGATGGTGGTGGGGTAATGTGACTGGGTGGGCGTGGCCAACTTTTTTT